>JBCFYV010008866.1:0-39293 GCA_039000515.1 Timema cristinae | reverse complement strand
GGTGGTGATATAATTTAACAAGGGAAAAATCTCTTTGAATCGTTAAAAGAGGTAAGTTTATATCCATGTCTTAAATTTAATAAAAGGATTCAAAAAAAGGTTGAATTTGAAAAAAAATATTTTATTTTTTATTTGTGGGTAGTAAAACGCGGTGTAAAAATTATTTTTATTTGTTAAAATAAAAAATTATAGGGTTTTTTTAAATAAAATAACTATTTTAAATTTTATGGATTTAAAATTTATCTTTTGTAAAAATTTTAAGGCTTTAGGGTATTTAGAATAGTTAGCGTAAAAAATTCAGTTTGGTAAAATTACAAATTTTTTAATTTTTTTCAGTATTTTAGGTAAAAGTGAAAGAAAAATATTTTTGAAAAAAAAAAAAAGGATGATGCAAAGTTTTAAAAAATGGAGGCAAATGTTAATTTAATTGTTTTTAAATTGGAAAAATTTTACTCTGAATTGTGCGCTGCGATGGTGCCCCGAAAAAAACCCTGGAAAAAGTAAACAAACCCTTTTAAAAATTTCCTCAAAAATATACCCAAAGAGATTCCATGAATTTAATTGGGAAGAATTATTAATCCTTATTTTTCCCTAAATTTTTTGTTTTTTAATTATTTATTTATTTTTTAATTTTAAATTTTAAAGATATTTTAAATTAATTGGAGTGTGATTTGTTTTTTACATAATGGTTAAAATTTGGGGGATAGGACATTATAGGTGTCTGGAGTAGAAAATTTTTTGTATAAAAATTAAAAACAAATCTAAACACTATCTAAACAATTTTATAGTATATAGGTAGTGTGTGGCTTCCTCCCAATTTAAACCCTGTTTTTGCCCAGTTTAAAACATAATTATTTGTTTTTAAATTTTAAGTGAATTTTTACTTCTTTAGCCCTTTTGAGAAGTAAAAAAAATTTGGATTCCTCTTTTAAAGTGTCGATAAAAGAGTTGCGGCAGATACATCGAAAATATGGGTGTAATTCCCCAAGGGCCCCATTCTGCACTTGATTCCCTCAAGAGTGTTGAAGTCGCTTAACCCGAAATTCCAGAGTTGTTGCGTTTCCTGGTAATTTGGTTTTATAAAAGTTTTTACATTCGGAATTTATCCTGTGTAATCTGTGGACAAAATTTTTATTTTATTGTTTGTTAAGGGTGTTTGGGCCCAAGAAAACAATGACGGGGTTTAGGGTGTGCAAAGATAGGAGCATATATGAAAAACTGGGGAAGTTTAAAGGGTTTTTCCCCCAAAACAAATTTCACATTGCTGTAACACATTCGTTCAAGCCCCGAATATAATGTGTAATTTATTGTCAAAAAAGTATTTGAAAGTCTTTTGGATGAACTTTTTAGGGAAAAATTGGAAAAATCTTCCCCCCAACCCGTTTAAACTTTGGGGGTATGGTTAAAGGGGAGTGTATATGTGCCCCACTGGACAAAATTTAAAAAAAGGGTATGAAAGATTTCCAAAACAAAACAAAAAACCCCTATATGTAATATGGAGTTAACACTCCCCCAAGGTGGGGGGCTTCTCTGTCGAGGAAAAAACTACGCCCCAAAAAAATTCCCCCGTGGTTAATGAAAAAGATGAACAGACGTGGTCGCCCCTGTGTCTTTGGCCCCCGGTCACAAAAAATAATTAATTGATAAGCAATTTTTGTTGCTTTTCGAGTTTTTCCCCCTTTTCGAGTAATTATGGACTGGTCGTTAGGGCTGTTTCTTTCCTTTGTTTTTTCCCCCATCCTTCCCCCCCTTTCTAAAAATGTGGGATGTGTGTTATAAATAGTGGTTTGTTTAGAGCAGCATTATTTTTCCCCTGGTTACCAAGGTGAGGGCCCGGTATAAAAAATGTTTGGGAAATTCTTCAAAAATTTAGTTCTGGTTTAAATGGGGGGGTATTATTCAAAAATTTTGTTTGGGTTTAATTTACTATGATTTTTAAAAGGGGTTTAAGGGGTGAACCGCAAGTTTATTTGTTATTTTTAAAGGGGGGTCTTATTGGGTTTAGTATTTTTTGTATAGGGGGCCCCCTTTTCTTAACTTGAGTAATTATAAAAGCGGTGCCCCTTTATTTTTTTAGGGTTTAGAGGGTATTAGAGAATTACAATCTCGCTTTAGCCCGAAGTTTATTTATATTCATTATTTTGATGAGGTTTTACGTAAAATGTAGGGTGTGAGGTGGTTTACGAAACTTTCTATGAATTTTATTTAATTTTATTATTTGATTTTGCGTTTTTACTGGATTAGGATTTAATGGCTATTTTTGGGGTTATTTAAGTATTTAAACTTATTATATTTTTTTAGGTATAAAAAATTAATTTTTAGGGTTATTATTTTATATATTTTGTTTAAAGATTGGTTTTAAATAAAAGTCGGTTTGGTTTTTGGGTTATCGCGTTTCGGGGCCCGTTTAAATTTGATGTCAAAATTTTCATCCCAAAAATTCCCCCCCTTTAGGGCGTAAACTTATGTATATTTGTGATGGGTAAAATAAAGTTTTGCCCGATAATCTAGGCTTTTGCCCTTTTTTTGGGGTTTAGGTTTTTTCTTTCACAGTTCCCGCCCTGGTTGTGGGTCACGTACGAGTTTATTTTTAAGAAAGTCCCTATTTGCCTGGTTTTTTTAAAATTTTCGGTGTATGAATCCATTTAATTTTATTACATAATTGGGAAAATTTTTAAAAGTTTTTTAATGTTAGTTTAAAATGTAAAATTTTAAATAGCATTTGAACTATATATAAATATTTTAAAGGGCAAAAACCCATTAGTGTTTTTAGAAAAAAAATTTTTTTTTTCAGAGTTATTATTAGTTGTTTAAATTTTTTCGAATTTCGATTGACATCGAGAATATTCTCAATTTTGGGCCTCGAACTGAAAAAAGGGCTTCGAACCCCCCTAGTGGACATTTAAATTTTTGGGAAAATGATGGGGAAAAGTGGAGGATGGGAATGAAGTTTGAGTGGGTATGTTAGCTGCCCGGAGGAAAAAAGATTAGGAAGAAGTTTTCAGGAAATAGGGGGGGTACAGGGGTATTTAATAGTGGGGAAAAAAAAGTGGTTTGGTATGGGAGTGTGAGAATGAAAAAGGAAAAAAAAAATTTAAAATAATGATAGAGAGGGTATAAAAAAAAAATTTAAAAAAAAGGGGCCCAAGGAAAAAATGGGGGAGAATTCAAAAAATTTTTTAAAAAGTGGAGGAGAAGGGGGGAAAATAAAAAAGGGGGGGAAAGGGGGGAAAAATTTTTTAACTGGGGGGCCCCAAAGGTGGTTTTTGGGTGGTTATAGAAAAAAAATGAATACTTTATAAGTTTTTTTGAAAAAATTTTTTAAAACCGGGAACCCAAAATGGCCAGGATTTTTAAAATACATAGAAAAAAAAAAAAAATTTGGAGTGAAAATGAGAAAAAAACCCCACTTAAAGAGAAAAAATATGTTTTTAAAATGCAAAAATGGTTTTGAATAAAAACTTTTTGCGAGAAAATATTTTTTTATTTTAAAGGAAAATAAGAGCGTTTTTTTGGAAAAAAAAAAAAGGGGGTTTAATGTAAGAGTATGTAAAAATTTGTACTTTTGGGGGAAAAAATAAATGTAGAAATATTATTTCTGTATTATTTTACAAAGGAAAAAATTTTTGGGGGAAATTTTTTAAAGTTATTAGGATGTCTTTTTAGAATGGTTTTTAAAATTTTTTTTTTAACCCTTTCCCCAAAATTTTTTTAAATTTTGTTTTATAAGTTTTTGCTTTTTTTAAAAAATATTTGGGGAGGGCGGGGAAAAAAGAATAAATGTAATTGTACCTTCCCCCTGTGTTAAATATTTTTATTTTGTGAAAAAATTAAAGGGTTTTTTTTTTTAAAAATTTTTCTATGGGTCTGTAAAAATTTTTTCCTTTTTTTTATGAATGAAAAAATTTTATTTTAATTAAAAAGTTTAAATTAAAGTGTATGGTTAAAAGGGACAACCCTTTTAAAAATAACGGGAAATTTTGGGGTGTGTTGAAAAATTTTGTTGTATTTTTTTCCGTGAAAAAATTGAGCGGTTTTTGGGGAAAATTTTTTTATTGGGGAGCAGAAAAAAATTTCCCCTTTAAGCAAATATAAAAAACCCCCCTTTCTTATTTGAGGTATGTAGATATTTCCTTCGGTGATATAAAACCCTTTATTACTTAAAAAATTGGTTTACTGAAGTTGAGAAAAGATTTTGAGGTCTAGCGTGGGGAAACTTTACAAGATCATAAAGCTTTTGGTGGATATCTAATTTTGAATTGATTTGAGGTTTTGGGAGTTTCACTAAAAATGTCTGTATTTTTTTTTGGTATAGCACATTCACAGTATACAACAATAACACAAACAATGATGTGATTCTTCATAGAGAACAATTTGTTACTTTATGTGTGTACCTGATAAAATCTGTCTTGGAAGGAAGGCATTATGAGGAGAAATATATTAATGTTCTCTTCAAGATGTCTTGTCTTAGAGTCAGGAAACTCCGGAATTCCAGTTTGATGAGGATTTTTCGGTTTGATGAGGAGTTGATTATAAGGACCAATAATACCGTAGTCCGTTGGCTTGATTTAGGTTTGAGACCACGAACAATATGAAATATAATGAATGAGCACTGCAACAATATGAAAATATATGAACTGAGACATACAACAATTTGAATATAAATGAACTGGACATGCAAATTTGAAATATATATGAATGTTAAGAGGGGGAATGTGGGTAGAATCAAAGTCAAAGGTGATTTATTAATTTTGTTATAAAGAGTACAAAGATTGGAACCAAAACAAAGTTTTTTTATATTAGGGATTATTGCTTAATAATAAAAAAAGTGTGAAAAATAAGAAAAAAATTTGAAAAAAACTAATATCCATTTGAATTAACATAATATTGAAAAACAGTGACATTTGTGTCGGTTAGGAAGTGTTTTCTTATATGCACTGACATGAATACTGTTTTTTGAATTCAATGATTAATTGCAATTTTTATTTCTACAAAAGAAGAAAATGAAAACACAATTTCTTATGAAGTCACTACAGAATAGACACTATTCACTTAACTTTTCTCACAAACACCAATAATAAGAAATAATTTAATTTCTGCAATTGATAATAATTTATGGTTGAGTTTCAAATGAGATAATGTGATTTATGGAGAAAACACAAAACAACCATTTTTTAAAATATTACTCTTAATTTTTCTTAGACAATATCAAAACTTCCTCCTGTTTGGGATACATTGATGTTATGCATGTCATAACTCTGCAAGAAGTGGACAGCACTTGAGATCTAGAGAGCATCCAATGAGATGGCGAGAAGATGGAAATTCTTCACGAACAGAGAAATTAAGTAGACTTGGTGGTGATTTAGATACAATTTGGTTTTTGTAACATTATTTAAATAAGGGTAAAAGGGTACGTTGTGAGTATGAGCAGGTCATCATAGGTGAATATTTGTGTGGTGTTGTTGAACAGTTTATAGATGCTATTCTGTATGCTGTGATGCTTAATTACATTTTTGTGTATTTTACTGTACATACAGCTGTGTAACTAATTAATTACCAATTGTCTTGCTGGCATTTGTTCGATACCCCAAGAAGAAACAAACGTGTGTCATTCCTGATGTGTGTTTACTCGAGAGGATGTGTGATCTGTAATAATAATTACAAATTTGCTGTGTTGGGAGTAATTTTGTGAGTATCTTTGAAACTGCGGTAGATTGAAGGGTGTTCTCTAGTGGATGGCAAGTCGAGTTCTCATGTACACTTTCATAAAGAGCATAGAGATGTTGCGCCCAATCACTCTCGGTGGTCCTCTTTTTTTTTTATTTGCATCTGTGTGGTAAAATGTATTAATGTGGATTCTGTCTGGACAATACACTCTTCGATCATGGGTAAGTTCAAGATGATTAATTGTTATTACTCTTAAATTGGTAATCTTATTTTGGGATATATATTATATTGTTTAAAATAAATGATGTTCAGTGCTATTCTAGGATTTATTATTATTTTCTGTCAATCAAACTTTGTTTTTTGTTACTTAAAAATGTATGCTAATTTTATAATGTTTTGGGAGATTAGTGGTTTTATTTGTACCCAACTATAGTTAAGTATTTATTTGTATACAAGTCTTTTGTCTTAAACTAATTTAATGGGGAAAATATGGAAAGATGTCGGCAATTCAAAAGTTCAGAAATATTTGAACGAATTAAATATGTTGCTTGTAAGTTATATTAACTTTTTAGCATGTGGCAAGGTTAAGTTAGTAATGCTCATTGCTTTTTCTTCATAGTTCTTTTCTTTATATCAACCATTCTCCTCTTCTTTAACACTTTTTGTCATCTCTTTCTTGGTCCATTGTGGGTTTTTTCCTCTTCTTTTAAATTTCTTCAGCATCTCTCCCCCTTTTCATCCTATTTTGCCAAACCTCTCAATTTGCTTTCTTATCTCATTTACTCCGTGTTATCTACTCTTTCCTGATACTTCATTCTATTGTTTCTCTTGAGACAGCTTAACATGTCCTCACAAAATCCTTACCATGGTATTCCTAGTTCTTTATTATTTGTCCTGTTTTCTGCATATGTGGGAAATGGCTACACATATTCCTTATGTCAAGGGGATTTTCTTCTCTTTGAGGTTATGTATGGATATGAGAAATCTTATTGCTTTATTCCAATTTTACTCAATCACAGGTAAGAATATTTTAATTTGATTTTCTCAGTTATAATTTGCTTTTTAGGTTTATTTCTATCAATTATATGTAAATTTATTACTTTACACCTCATTTTTATAGTTGTTTTGGACTTCTTTCTTCTTCTATAATCAATATCAGCAAAACATCATGGGTTTTCATTCTTCATCGCAGAGTTTTCTGCACTTGTAATACTTACATTTATTAATAATAACGAATAGTATTGGTAAGAGCATCCGCTTCATCCATTTTTTATTTAGAACCTCCAAACCCCCTTTTAATGTTACTGACTTGTCTAATGAATAAGAGAAAGATAGTCTAATTTTATAAACTGTATTTAATTTTATTTGAATTTATAATATATTACGTGTGCGCTTTAAAGCACATTTTTCTAAGAAGGAAGAGTGATCAATGAAGTAGGCGTGAGTTAGTTGAGTCAATATGGAAATTAAGGTTTTAATAAGTAATAAACTTTCTGTTCTGGACAAGATCAATAGAAATTTTCAAAAGGTAATTTGAGGAGTTCGGTCTCGTTATTTACTGATGATATGTGTTTTTTTATTTTAAATTTTTTTTAAACCACTGCTAGAAGTTCTTTCGAAGAGAGTTATATACTCGGGTGGTGAAATAACTAGCATGGTCATAGACGATGTGATGTCTGTACTAGTTGTGTACGGTGTGTTAAATTATCAGTGCGTTCGAAGTCGTTCGAATGATAGTTTTACGATCAAGAATAGTGATATTAAAATAAAATCCAATATACCTAATTAATTGTGTATTATTTAAAGGTTTAAATATTCCAAGGAGGAAATTTATATATATTTAATAATGTTATAACAGAGCAAACGTTAGTGGTAGTAACCGGAATGTTATAATGCAGGGTACTACAGTTATTTGTAAAAATATTCTCCCTTACTTTTCCTGATTTTGCAGTCTGACATTTTCTAAACTTTCATTATAAATTTCGGTACTATCAGTTGAAAATATTATTTAAATAAATTTATTTCGGCCTCCTCCATACACGGCGCTGGCTCACCTTAATGGAAGAATAAGAAAGCAGGACATTTGCCAATCAGTTGCGGGAAAATGATGCGAAAAATAATCCTATCAAAAAATTTGTAACAATTGATTCTTAGGTATCCTGTGCAGAATAGTATTAATAATAAAGGACTAAGTAATACTAAGAGTTGGTATATTACAGTTTTATTTTACTAAACTGTAATTTCCTGAACTGACATAGTTACAACGAACTTGTCTGTTTCTATTTTATTCATGTTCAAGTCATTTTATTTTTCTTAAAAATTATCACAAATAGTATACATAAGCATTGTTATATTTATAAAGTGAAGTTGTTCTTCTTCAGTTCTTGCACTCCCGTCTATTGCTTTGTTTTCTTCAGATGCATCATAATTTTTTTTTTTTTCTAATCTTTTAACTTGTATATTATTTCCTCTTTTCTGCCTTTCTTTCTTGTCTTTTATTTTTTCTTGCTTTTATTCTCAGTATTTCATGATTAGGTTTCCGAGACCTCTCACGGTATTCCAAATCTATTGCTTAATGTGAATATTTTTATTTGTTTTGAATTCCTATGGGGATGTGACGCTGTGCAATGATCTGTTTTTATGATGTTTTAAACAGTAAGATTTATTGACTGCAAAAAACCTTAAATTTGCATTATGCGCAAGAAAGCCATATTTTTTTCAAAGATGTTTGTGTAGTTTGTGTTCTCTTGAAAGAAAAAAATGTGTAAGTTACTTCTACTTAACTGATACAAGGACGAAATATTTCTTGAAGTCAGATTTTTTGAGGTTGCAAAAATGCAAGTCTTCTTTTTGGATTTTTTTTCAGCAGAACATCATTATGTTGTTGGCATGGTTGGAGTTCTCCAAAAGAAAGAAAATCTCTTCTGGCAGTTGAGGGAATGTTGATAACACAAGGATCCAATGAAAGAAAATTTACAGATTTGTTTTAGGATTTTTTTCTTGTAGTTTTGCAATTGGTGGTTAAACATTATGCGGCATATGTTTAAATTTAATTATTTGTTTTTGTTACTGTGATCGCAGTTTCTCCTACAAGTTTTGTTGCAATTCCTATATCAATCTTTTTTGCTAAGGATTCAAGTTTTGATTTTTTATGTGTCAATGACCGTATTTGGAGTGCATTTAAGATCGGTTTCACAAACGATTCATAAGGTATCTCCCCCCTGAAGTTTTTCAAGTTCAAAAAGATATGGATCATTGGTTTTGATGTTGGAACGTAGCGGAAAGGCTGAATCATTTGCAATTGACTTGCAGAACGCTAGTTTACACTTTTGGATGGATAGGTTGCTCTTTTCAGGTCTTAAGGTTTTGTTTTAGAAGTTTGCTGTCTTTGGAGAAACTTAATAACATGGTGCCCCAAAATTTGTAATGCCTATGAAAGCACTTTGCATTCTATAACAAGACACCAACAGAACTTCAACTGGAAAAGTTGTACCTGTATGGTGTGAAAATGCTGCGAGCTGGGAGTCAGTGAAGGTAGTAATGTGAGTATAAGTATTATATCAATCAAAGACTCTATCTGTCTAAGAACCATGAAACTTGAAGCAATTTCCAGATTTAGCAAAACTATATTTTCATTGTCTGTCTACAGATTTGAGTGTTTGTAGAAGGTTATAACTTTAATTGAATTTGGGCATCTTTGACACTTGTATAACTTAGAGAGTATGGAAGAGTGAGAATTACATCAGGAAATGCTTAGTAATTTTCAGAGTGCTCTATCGACAAACACAGTTTAAGTAAGATGATGACTATATGATCTTTTTGTCAGAATCTTATTAATGTCCATCTGTCTATTTGAATAACTTTATATGCTCATCAAACAAATTACAAAGTTGTTACTGAATTTTAGGCGGTCAGTAAAATCTTATGAAACGATGGAGAAGCTGCAAATGAAGTATGCAGTTGTCTCTCCAAGGGTAAAAGGCATTGGAATGGAACTGGGAAAATCAATTGAAAATTGTATTAATTATTGCACGATTGAAAGACATTTTTTTGTCAAAACTTGCATAGCAAAATGATTCCGTTGTAATATATTATTATAACAAACTGTGTTATGGTTTCTTTTGAGGACTACATAATATACTTTTGCAACAGCTTCCTTCTGGACGTTACGCTTTTCGATGAAAAAGAAAAAAATTTCGAAAGAACAGAGAATCCACATCGGTAGAATGTCTTGTGTGCAGCGATTTTGAAAATGGGAGCTCGATGAACTGAATCATTGACTTTTTTGAAAAAAGTCACAGAGAGCGTTGATTTGTCAAGTTGAAGAGTTTTGTATGAGTTGGTTTTGCAAGTAAGTAATGTGCTTTCATATTACTAGTTTATAATTTTTTTGAACTTTACAAAATGTGAGCTACTTATTTCACACATTATCAGTATGAGAATTCGGTAAAATGGTCTGGGCTTAGCAGAGTGGTTAAAACGGTTTTTTTGTTCGGAAATTGTTGGTGTAGTTAACAGTCTGGTGCATGATCAATAAAACGTATGTCAAATTGAACAAGAACAAAACAAGTGATATAAAGTTAAAAAAGAATTGTCATGTGCAGGTGGAGACTCTGGTTCCATTCTGAAATAAAAATGCTACCAAAATTGTGTTAGGGCAATTTGGCATGGTAAGTTGCCTCAGCTTTTTCATTGGGAGTGGTTAGGCAGTAAATAGAAAAAATATTTTTTTGTTTTTTTCTAAGTGTGAATGAAGACTGAATTGTCATTTCCAGACTTTCTGATTTTAAGTTCCTGTATTTTTTTCTGATTTCCAGAGGTAGGAACCTGAAATGGTTGCCACGAGGGGCGATTAATTCAATGTTCACAATTGGCGTTCGATCAGGGGTATAAATACTAATATATCTAAGTACGTCGCTTACTTAGTGCTGTTTCACGGGTGGCAATTATCGTAATTAATTTAATAATGTTATACTCTCATCTAACAAAATGTTATCTCATACAGCTTTTCATTCTTCACTTCATTCTCCTCATTAATATCAAACTTTCTTACTATCACATTCATCTGTTTCATCATAATACATATCAAGTTTTCTATCATCCTTTTTCCATCAGTGTGTATGGAAAGTTCTATTGTAGATATTTTTCAATCCATGTGTTCTTTCTACTTTCTTTTATTTTATTTATTATTCTCATTTCTAGAATTTTCTTTATTTTTGTTACAGTGACATAGCGTTATGTTTATATGTATCATCTGTTTCTTTCTTGAAAATTAGCTATTATAACCCTTTTTCCGTTTGGATTGCTTTTACCAAAACGTCACGCAGCCTGTTACTTGTATATCTAATTCACACACAGACCTGGTGTTTTTCTTGTTTATCTCTTAATGCGCTTACTTCTTTTTGTAAGTACCATAGTTGAATTGTTAGAGGCTAGTGATTTATTTAATTCTAATCTATTCTTAAATTTTATATGAGACAGGTTGTAGGTTAGTGAAAGGCTCAAGCATGATTGACAATTAGCAGGCTCGTTTTTTGTAGTATAATCTTAAAATCAATTGATTTGTGGGGTAGACTTCTTTTTGCTAGGGATAAATCGTAAATATTATTTGGGGGTAGATATTTTCTTGTTCATACAATTTCTTGTGTAAGAATTTTCTTTTTTGACTATTCGGGAGGTTATGATTCATTGTTGGTTTTGACTATGCAGTGATGAGGAGGAGGGTTGGTTTGTAGGACTTGACAAAAAGTAGTGTGAGAAAAACGGAAGACAGCGTGCACATGGTGATAGTCAGAGTATTGTACAAATAAAGAGGGGTTCTATTTTTGTAAAATAAAGAGGAATGTGTTGTACAAATCAGTTTGTGAATATACCACATCAGAACACAAAATAGTGATGAGGATCAAATTAAATGTGACAAGAAAAATATATTGTGTGTGTATTATATTATATATATATTTTTTTATTGTATATATTAAGGATGGGCATAATCTTTGAATCTGACTAGATCTGAAAGTATTAAGGTTAGGGTTTTATAGGTTCACTGGTAGAATTTCCTGTAACAAAGAATAAGCTTTAGATTTTTGAATTCAAAATTGCTAGTTAAGCTTACTTTGAAAAGCAAATTAATCATAATCATTATTTTGTCGGACAAAAGAGATAAAAATGAATAATCTTCTTTTTAAAAAAAATATTAATTGTTAGGTGTGAAAATTTAAGTGGCTAATCTTACTCACTTATGGGAAATTGGCTAAACGGTTCAGGATGTAATTTGACTTTACTTCAAAAAATTTGTAAATTTTATGAAACATTAACAGTCTTCACAACAGGAAAATCAAGATAGATTACAAATAAACTAAAATACATAAACAAATACGAATTTTTTTTAAAAGGAAATAGAAAACTTAAACAACATAAAAGTCATCGCCATGAGAGATATATGTATAGGTCAATGGCGCGAGTTATTAAATAAACCAAAAGTTTTCATTATCAAAAACTATGAAAGAACTAATTTATTTCATCATTCTTAAGTAGCTATTTTGTTGGGTTTTATGAAATAAATACAGCTGAAGTTTAGGACTTCTCTAAAACTTTGTTTAGTAAGCTACAAATTGTATATAATTTATTTGTTTGGAACCGATTAAGTAATGTGATTATTAGTACAGTGCTTTGAGTTTAAGAATCAATTAAGACTTGTAATTATATATTTGTTTTTAAATTGCTTTATAAGAGTTATATTTTTTTCAAAATATGTTCTTGAAGTACTTGTAAAAAATATTCAAAACGCGTTTTGCTTATACAATAGCATGAATTTTGCAGGTCGAAATTGTTGTGTTTTAATATATACTGTATTTAACCATGATAATCAACGATCGATATAATTTGTTTTATGGAAGATAGATAACAGATATAAAAGAAAATAATAAGATGTGGTTTTCGTTTTTTTTTAATTGTTTTATTTTTATTTTTAGCTTTCTTATTAAAAAAATTTATAAAAACCTAAGGTGACCAAAGTGTATCAAAGTTACTAGGCCTATCTGGTTTGTTTTTTAATGTTTTAGAGCAATTATCATTTATCACACTTTTAAAAATAATTGAAGACTTAAATGTTGATTGATTTGATTTCTAAAATATATGAGTTTAAATAGTTTAATTTGGCTGGATTTTACCGTATTTTGCAAGGGGTGGTTGGGTATTGATTAAAATGAAAGATGTTTGAATAATCTTAATTTACGTTGGCTATTTGTGTAATGCTAGGTTTTCGTTACTCATTTAAAATTTCTACAATTTGTAGGATACGGATTTCAAGATTAGATTTTCGATTCAAGCTAAAATTAGATTCAAGTTGAAGAAATGTGGATTGACAACTCTAAATAATACATTACAAGGCATTAAGAAAACTGAAAAACGCTAGTAGCATGGCAGGGCAATGCATTGGGTAGCTTTGATAGAGGAATTTTGGGTGGAGGAAGAACTTGTGGTCGACGTATATAGAAAGGTTTGAAAAAAAAATAAAAAAGTATTAAGTGCAATGAATTGAGTCGAAAAAGATTGCAAGTTATAAGGAAATAGTCACAAACATTGTTAGTGAAGAGATTGTGTAAGTAGAAAACTCATGGAATAACGTTTGATGACTAGTAGATTTCGTGGAAAACTTTGCGTTTCGAAGTTTTAAGGGGTGACTTCAACTCAATACTTATTGTGGATTTAGTAAACGAGATAAGAAATCCAGTATGGGGTGATACGGGTTCATTTGTGACTTAATGTCAAAATATGTTTGAGATTAATTTCTCACCATGTAAGGTTAACCATCATTCAAAATGGGGAGGGTCTGTGGTAATGGATAAGGTGATAGTGGTAGGAGAAACAGAGGGACGGTGTATCCGGGCTTGCTATATTTAATGTAAAAGTTAGAAAAATGCATAAATTTCTAGGTCAGATTGGCTCGCCTGCATCAAATTGAATTGGAAGTAGGGCCGTGAATGAAATAAAGAACTATTTTTCAAAGTGGGGTGAAAAGAAATTAAAGGAGTTTTTTTCAATGTTTTAAATATAGGCGTAATTATTAAGGTTTCGCTCGATTGCTTTAAAACCAGGAGTGGACTCCAAATTTGTAAGGCTAAGGCCAGTCTTGATGTAAAGGTGAAATTGGTGAAGGCAGAGTAGTTAGACTAAGAAAACATTATAAGTAGAGTGAGGATAATTTTAAAATATCATTGATATGTAATTTAGCTTCAAAGTACAAGTATATATTTGATATATAGTATATAGATGTGTTGCGGGTATTGTCGGTGGAAATTTGATTATATAAATAGAAAATATACATTATGTATTTAAGATTAATTTTAAATATTACGTTCTAGTGAGACATAAACTTGACTCAGATCAAAAATATGCAAGTCGATACAAACTTTAGCTTTTATCCTTATAAATAAAATTTCAAATATTCTGAAACAGCGTATAATTTTGTTTTAGTAATAACCGAAATACATAATTTAGTTTATGTAACTTTCAAATGATGGATTTATATTAATTATATCCCTATTTTGACTTTGTGGTGGAAATTCTAAACTCTTTCTTAGTGGGTGCTAATATAAATGAATATACAGTCGAATTTCCTGTTGTATCTTGATTTTTGCGTGGCGATGATGAATAGTCAGTCGGACATGTTATTTTTAAGTATAGATAGATTTTTATAGTATATATATTTTGATCAATTGATTCGATTCAAAAGTGGTATTAAAAGAGATTATGGTAAAGTTAGTGATAAAAACATTAGACATGCTTTGTTTCTTTCATAGGCCTTTGAGATGCAATTGCAATGCACATCTTACAAGTGCGTACACAAAGAATTACTTTAGATTTTTTTTGCATATAATATAAATATTCAAAATTAGTTAGTAATATTTTAATTCAGGTAAAAGTTAAATTATGATAATACATAAATTAAAAGTGTATTTATTATGACATTCATGCATTGATAGGATATTTATTTATCGGAGGTAAATTATTACTTTTATGTTGGGCATATGATAGACGCTTAACAATGGTAACATTTTTATTAGTTGAATCATTTTTGTATTAGTGCGTTACATTAAAACTTTGTGTTCTTACCAGTGAATAATATTTAATTATTACAATATCCTTATTTTTCTGTAAAGTCAATCAAAGGAGGGATTATTCGTTAAAATATAATTGTAAACAAAACTATTGGATAACTTACAAAAGGTTAATTTATGAGTATTCAAATAACTGACATTTCTTTATTGTGGTTTCTGTATTAAGAACCATTGAAAGATAAAATTTTTCTTAAGTATGAAAGGTTTGTATTTCGAACTAAACATATTTATTTAGATATGAAATTTTGAATCCACACAAATATCTCTAATAATAAATCAAAAACATTGAAATGAATCACATTTTGTAAGATTCAAATTTGAATTCAAATTTTGAAGGTTCTCAATGGATTTTAAAAAGTAATTATAGAAGGAAAAATCAGTTAAAATATGATTTAAAAGTGTTGTAGAGAGGAATAAACTTTCTTCCAAGTTAAAATGATACATATTATTAAAATCGAGATTTAATTTTATGGCTGCAATTTCTGAAGTATAGAAAAACAATTTTTCATAGTTTAACTACATTTATACAATTAATTTTTAATGAAGTGTGATGCATTATTAGTTAATAATTTGTTTCTAAATCACTTAAAAAAGCATTAATTAAAGGGACTTCAAAGAGATGGGCAGTAAATAAGATTTTTAGACATATACAAAGATACCAAAATTTCAATGCAGCTTATTGTTGGGGTCTTTTGAAAAACAATAACGTCGATCATGGATTTTAAAGTCAAGGGTTTCTTAGATTTTTTTTTCTGCCAGGTTAAAAGTTTGATTAACATAATAGTGTATTTTTTTTATTGAGTATAGAAAGGTTGTCTTGTGGTTGGGTTCATTTTTGTTTGCCGTTTTATATATCCTTTTTTCCGACAAAGTCGAGAATAAAATGTGCTATTCTGATTCAAAGATTCAGGTTGTTACAACTTGTAAACTAGTGTTTAAGATATATAGCCCTGGTAAGATGTGCTGTTTAGGCCAGTATCTGGAATGCTGCTTTCTCTTACAGTAATGAAACATAGCACACAGTTAAGTTAGAGCAGCTGGTGGTTATTTCTGCGTGATATTTGATGATTGGACTTTGTCACTGCAATAAACACAAAACATTATTTATGATCGTATGGGTTGCTTGAAAATTAGTGCTTCTGATTTTAAAGTATTTTTGAGAAAAGACTAAAACATACAAGAATAAAAATCATTGAAAAAAATTTAATTTTATTTATCTATTTGCTCTTCTCATTTTTATGATGGAATTAAAATATGTAATAACACTAAATTGGCTCTTATCATAACAAGAATTTAAAACCTTCACCACAAAATATGAGAATATATCCTAAAAAACAGTGCAACAGTTCCCAATAGACAGTGGGAACTGTCTCACCAATGAATATTAACCAAGGTTCCAATAAAACGATACCAAGAAATAAGAGATTGATATTTTAATTTTACAAGTGACCGTGATGGTCTTGGAATAAAGTGCTCTTTTAAGACCGGTTTGTGGGATAAAACGCTGTGGGGTCAACGGATGTTTTTTTGGAGCAATAAAAATATGTAGCACAACTTCTTTGGAGGGGAAGTAAAAAGCCCTTCAGTCGGTATTGTCGATTGTGGCATGTAAAAGAACTGGAAGGAATATGAAAATACTTTCAGAAAATTGGTGGCATAGAAATTCTTGTGTGCTGATAAATCATTCGGTTCAGAAAGTGCAGTTAATACCTCAAATGAAAAATAAAAAAAAGCATTGTAGATATCATTAATAAAAATATGTGAGAATTTATTTTACAAGCAAAACCAGTTTCCAGTGTTTTTAACAGATTTGTTGCATTTAAAATGAAGTAGTTAGTATTTATTTTATAGAGTTTTGTCTCTTGTTTTAGCACTTTTTGGTTGGGTAACGGCAAATAAACCAATATGTAACTTTATGGTTTAATATGTGTGTGACTTTTTTATCTATATATGTCTAAGAAATAAAGAAGGTAGCCTTTGTGCATGCAGTTAAAGCAGTCCTCCCTCCCCACATTATTCCTAGGTGGCTTCTTAATCAATTTTATCATCTTTATTAGTTTATTTGTCCTAATTTTAAGATTTATATGATTTTAATATCATTTAGGATGGAATCCTAAAAGATAAAGGTTAGCATGGAATAAAGAGTGAAAATAAAATAATGATGCCGACAAGATGTAATTTTGTTCTCACTATGAATTGATGTGTAATTTTAAACATACATGTCCTATTGGGTGGTTATGGTGTTTATATATTTAGTTTTTAGACGGAGTTAGTTAACTTTAGCTCTAAGAGATAATCAAAGACTGGTACATTCGGGCTTGGTTGAGAGTACGTGGGTATACCGAAAGGGTACACATGACCCTCAATGTCCTTGCAAGTAAGTAGGTAAGCTGGTAGGATATTTGAGTTGTTTTACTGAATGGTGAGATATTCGAGTGATTCTTGGAACCATTACTGGTGCTTCAAAAAACGAGCACCCCAAGGAAGGTTAAAATTAGATCATTTTAACTTTGAGTCTATAGTTTCAATTAAGAAAACACAATAAAATAAGAGGTTACACTTTATCTGCAGTAATTGGAATTTTTCTTTTCTCCAATATAAATTTTGATCAAATATTTTTTAGTTGTTATGAAATTGAGATCATAGTAAATTAAACTAATTTGCTATATGTAATTTCCTATTTTTTTTTATGTTAACAATAGGCTGAACTTGTGTTGTAAGTTTAGTGATAAATTGTCCGCGGAGAAAGTTTTTTTTCTTGCTGTCTGAAGTGTGAACTAATTTTGGACGTTCTCTGTTGACGCATTGAGATTTAGATTATGATAGTTTCTTTTGTGTAAGGATCTTTTTTATCATGAGAATCCATCATAGCATGAATGTCCTAGGTTATTGTCTTTTATTTTGTTAAGTGTATTATTGTTTAAGATTCATCAATAACCAAAAGTGGTCACTAGCTATAAACTAAATTAATTAATAAAGCTTGGTCAGTGATATAGCAGTTCCATAGGAGCACGAAACCAACCCAGAAAATTGAGAACAGAGTAGATATTATTTTTTCTAATGAATTTCACATGAGGCTATGGTAGAGCGGGCGAGATAAAAGTGGTTATCCAGCGTCCTCATCTTGACTCACTGTTTTACCCCCTTTTCTGAGGTGTACTTACGAGTTACATATTATAATAAACTTTATGAAAATTCAAATCTTTGATTTATATTTAAACCTCTTTTATAATTTCTTTTTAATCTAATTCTTTAATTTTGTTGACTCAGGTAAATTTATACTACATTGAGTCCAGTTTGGAGACTTCTAATTATTCTTTTTGGCAAAAAGATCACAACATCTAATGTAATGAACAAAAGTATATTTTATCTTTGATAATCACAGGTAATTATTAGTTTTGTTGTTTAAGTCCAATTATGATCAGAATATTTCTTTGGATATGGATTTGTTTTCAACAAGAGAGAAAGTATATTTTGAATGTTTTTGAAGTTTAATTTAAATTTGCTTTTTGAAGTATTTATCCATTGGCCATCATTTTTAACAAAGTATTAATTTAGTTATTTTGATGGGATTTATGTGTTGTATTTGATTGATAATTTAAAGGTGATGTTTTATTAAAATTAAATCTATATGTTATAGGTTTTTCCTGAGTTTGTTCCAAATTGTTACTTCTTTTACATGTTCTTTAACTATGTGTCCTATTCTTTATGATTGCTTTTTTCCTTTTGGGTTTTTTGGTATCTCTTTTTGGATGTTGCATTGAAATTCACATATCTCCTGGTGAGATCTGATAGATGAAACAGGGTCACATACACCAAATTATGAAATTTTTTCAGGACATTTCAGGGATTTTTCTAAACCTTCCTCCGGACAGTGTACTAAGTAATCTTGGTAAAATAAGAGGTTACGATTTTATTTTATTTAATGCAGGTCCAATCCTATATGCCCCACCTTCAACATTTTTATTAATTGTTAATGTATTCCACGATGAAATGTGATTAAATGATTACAATAATATAAGTCACTTGCAAATATTCATTGTAAAATATGAGTTCCGTTAAGTGATGAAATATCGGCGGGATGAATGTTGTGTTTGTTCTAGTTATAATGTTTAGTTTATAAGTATGTGTTGAGATATTATATTTGGTTTAGAAAAGTCTTGGAGGACAAAAGTATTTACTGGAACAACTAGATTATTCAAAGAAAATATACGAAAATGAGGAATTTCTCGATTTCGGCTCGGAAGAATATTCTAAAATTCCAGGTTTTCCATTACTTGTAGGAACTGTATATACTTAGGTAGGGAGGATTTGTCTTTGGTTTACAATCAATTTTGTTCAAAGGCAACCAACCTCTTTAACAATCAGATGTAAAGTTGTAAATGTGTTGTTCTTTTCATTATAAAAAGTCATATTGATTTGTTTGTTCCTTGATATGTTTTCTATCACTGTTGTAAACTATATAAATAATTGTTCTTATTGTATTTCTCGTGATAGTTTTAAAGTATGTTATTTATTTAGTTTTTCGGAGCAATTGCTATACTACTTAATCGAAATTTAAATATATCTTTTTGACACTGGAGGTGGTGATCACTATTTTATACACATTTATTTTGATTTTTTGGACACGAAGTTTATATTTTCATTTACTTGGAATTTGTTGTTATTAGTTCCAACAACCATGTATAGCGGTCCTTGCATGGACTGGTGTAGTTAGGTTAGTACGCTCTGGCACACGTACGCTACCCTCTGACATCAAAACTCTGCGTAGGAGAAGGGATTGCAACAACAACTTACTGTTGACGGACGGCTGGCTCCAATTGGATCATCAGTACGGTAGCAATAGAGCCAGTACAACTGGTTACTAGTTTTGTAGTGGCTCGAACAGTAAAAAATTTCAGTAAAATTGGGTTATTTAAGCATAACAAGGTAAGAGTTATCGTCTCAAACCCCATCTCTCTCCTTTCTCTTCTCGCTCCAGACCATTATGAGTGCCAGAGGTCCAGTCCTCTCCAGTCTCACATGCCTCTAGAGTGACAGGTCACGTCCTCTCCTGCTCATTGGCATTTTGGTGCGGAGGTCATGTTTTGCATCATCGCGCATTTTTGTGACATGGCCATTTCTTTACCTGAAGTGATATTTGAGTGAGAGGTCATCGTATATCCTGCTATCTGCGCCTCTGGAGTGCAAGTTTCCTTCTCTCCTGCTCATCGCGCATATCTGAGTGCGAGTTTCTTTCCTTCTCTGCCACAGTGTTAATCTGAGTGCCGAGGTTCGTCTTTATGCTGATTCTGGTGCCGTGGTGCTTCTTCTCTCCTGTCACCAGCCATCTTATTACCAAGGTTTCTTCCCCTCACTCTTCTATTCCCTACACCAGGACTTCACACAATCGGGTCTAGGACAATAACAACCTACCTTGCCAGGGCAACACTTTGCGAGCAGGATTATTTCAATAGGGCCACCATACAAGATGGCATACTAGCCTGGTGAGACTCGGGGATTAGTCTCCCAAGTAACCAAGGCCACATTCCATTGTCCTTCCCTCGCACTCTTAAAGACTCTTCAGTGCTACTCCGCGAATGCCCAGGTAAGTGTCCTAATCATCTTCTCACTCAAGGTGACGTGGTATACTGGGACCTCTCGTTACACCCCACTTACCTTCCTATCATGTGTTTACATGCAACGAGACTGTGAGTGAGCCAACTCCATGGTGCCTCGCTAAGATCACAAAGTCTTGATGACTCAGAAAATATGACTCCCAGCGGTGCTAATAAACTCGTCTTCAAACAGAGAGAGGTAACAAGGGTTGCCAAGATAACAGACGACCGTGGCATCTAACATTGTCATGAAAGGATAAAAGAAGCTTGTGGAAATTGATGAATAATTTTGTAATTAATTTCCATTGGGGGGTTATGTGTAGGGGACATTATATATTTTAAGTTGGATAAATGTTGACAACAAAATTATTTTAAATCTGCTACAATAATTATCGTGCATCCTGGATTAAAGAATTTGCTATTTAATGTTTATGGATACCATTAACCTATAGATGGCTTGTTTATGGTGGAATATGGGATTTAATGTCTATAAACTAATAGAATCATCCTTTCTCGAGTTTTTGAATTATGCTTTTGAATAGACAAGACATGGTTTGTGGCATATTAGTGTAAAAAAGTTCAGTAGTTGATTTTTTCTAAAAGTTTAATATAAAATTGAATTCAAGAAAATTAATATTGGTAGCTTTAATTTGGTATCCTTTGAATAAACCAACTTTAAATTATTTGTTTTTAATTCCCGCTGACTAGCTTTTCCATATTTCCCCGATGTTCCAAATTTATGCATTATTCTGGCTTTGCCGATCTTCTGAAAGTGACCATCTGTTATAGTATGCATATTTCCACTTGCGAAGGGAAAAAATAAATTTTTAAAAAGCACTACGACTCAATATTTAAAATTAAAATAATTTAAAGAACAAGAAATGGTATATATTTAAAATGATAAACATTTTAAAAGCAGATAAATAACTTCAAAAATTAGAGTTAAGTAATTATTTTGAAATATATAACTTGTAATAGTATTTGAAGACATGAGTTTTATTCATTTTATAATAAACAAGTTCAAAACTTTTCAAAAATTAATCTCCCCATTGCGAAAACAGGTTTGGGGAAAAGGGTATATTATCGTTCCCCACCAATTTAGTGCAAAACTTCACAATTTCCTACATATTATTAAAAATAGCAGACATATGGTGTCATTACTGAACAAGTGTTATAATGAAAGAGAGTTATAAGAAATTAACATATTTTTTGCCTGACAGTGATCAATGGTCAGGCATAGGCAAAAAATGGTATCTATAAAGGGCGGTTTGGTAAAAATTCTTAGGTTCTTTATAAAACTACACCAGAACTCTAAATTATTTTTTTTTGTTATATTTTATTTTGCTCTTTTACAACTAAAATCTTGAATATCTCTAGTGATTAATGATATGAGAATACAAACGGAATCATTCTAATAATAATAATAATAATAATAATAATACTAAAATAATACTTAGAAATAAAATAGATAAGATGTTTGCACAATATGTTTAAAATTTGTTGAAAAGTGACACTGATAATGAGTATCAGAATGGTTCCTGTCCTCATGCTCAGGGTTATTTTATTATTATCTTGATTAGGCAGATTGTGAAAAGAGTGAGATCTCTGTACTTAATCACATTCAAAAAGTAAGTGTTTTATATATGTGAAAACTTGTTCAAAAACACTAACAACATCACCCTTGAGATCTTCTCCAACTGTTTTACACTTACGAACTTGAGATGAGAGTTTATGAGCAATTCGCGGGGTGCGAGGAGTGTCTGGAACTTCAAAGCTGCCAATACACGTGACCGACGGCGAGTCGCGTGCGCCCACACTTATGTTTCTAAAAGTTGTGGGGAGCTGTGTGTACTCATTGATGTTTTGATAGAGGGTAATGACTGGACACTATTCAGAAACCACCAAAAAAATATTTTAAGCTAAACAACTTCATGTATTTACAATGTGTTTATCTAGGGGTTATCCATGTTGTGAATGTAATGATGTTTTGTAAGGCTTTGCGAGTACTGTCTCTTCTGAGCTTCGAAGAGCTCGTTGCTTAAGCTCATATTAATCGTGCTTCATTGAAGATTAAATAAATAGATTTTAAAATGATAGTAATCTAGGTTATTTTAATTGATATAATTCAGCATTCAATTAAAAATAATTCGGTCATTAAATATTGTTAAAAATTAATTTCAATATTGCGTATTAATATTGTAATATTGCTTCTAAAACACTTCTACAGGTAAAATATTAATATTGTTGTCTATTTGAATTATACTCATTGATGTTGTTAAAGTGTTTCTGAAAAAGAATGAAAATAAAAAAATTCGCTAAGAAGATTACTAAATAATTGAAAGATTCTTTTCTATTTTTAATGGTCCCTTACTAAAATAATAATTTATTTAATTAAAATGTAATATAAATTTATTCTTATGTTAAATGTTTTCAAAAACTCAAGATATTTTAAAATATATAAAGTAATAGTTAGCTACAAAACTAGTTAGTTTGGTAACTTATTTAGTTATAGAATATTATTATTTTTGTTTGATGGTTACCAGTTTATTCAATGTTGGTTTATTTATTGAATACTTTTTTCAGATTACCATTTATATTATAAACCATTTACTAATTCATATTGTATGTAGAAATATTATTTTTAAATTTAGTGTATCAGCATTAACTTTCTATAAGCATTAAAAATAGAATGAGTGAATTCCTCACATAATATGTTAACGAGAGCTGTAAACGCGGATGTGCTACTGAACATAGAGGAATAGAAATGGAACAGAAGCGTGATAACTCTTATTAATAACGGACTAAGAAACCAATATGACAATTTCAATTCTAGATGTTTAGGTCTTGTGTTTTCTTATAGGGTAAATTAAGTTATTGAGATATTTTGGGGATATACTAAGCTTATTAAAACATTGTTTTATTAACTTTTTATCAAAGACAGCGTAGAACACTCTACAAGGTAGTCGATAGCGAAGAAGTAACTGAAAGGATAGTTAGGTTAAGCTGGATATTATACCAAAACAATTTCTCTATTTTCTTTCTACACTCTTACACTTCCACTTCTTCAAACTTCCAAGTTGACATTAGTTTGAATTTTCGGAAATATTTATTTTTATAGAAGGACATTAATGAAAACGTAATATCCCAAAAATTCAAATGTATGTGCAAACTGTGGGAGTTTTAGAAGAATTTGAAGAGAGCAGTGTGTTTGTTCTATCTAGGCCTAAATACTATTCCTTTTTTTTTTTTTTTTTTTTTCAAAGGGGGTTTTTTGGGCATCTTCACTTCACTTACTTTACATCATTGACGTTGTTTTCATTTCAAGATTGGCAATTATTAATGTTATTAACTTTTTTTTTAATTATTGTTGGGTAGTTATTAATGTCTTAATGACTGAGTGTGAACAATTTTAATTCTTTTTTAGATGATTTTTATTGAGGTTGTTGTTCTTATTTTTAAATTGCTGTTTTATGAGTGTTATTTGGATTTAAAAACTGTATTTCCATTGTTAGCTTTTTTTTCAAAGTATTTATCTTTATAAAAATGAGTGTCATTTCATATTTTAAGAACAAGTGTTTTAATGTACTTTACATTTAAAAATTACAATATATCAAAATCGACTAATCAATAGCTTTAGAAATATTCAACTGAGTTAGGACTCAAATGGAAAAAACCCAAGCTACAAACCCTAATGTTATGTATTAACTTGATAGTGTCCATCGTGAGATGAGGCGGTTTTGTGAGGAAACAAGGAGTGTTCAATAGCCAATCACTTTTTGGGCATCCTGATGGCACCATCTGATATAATTCAAGACATTTTGGTTCCTTCGATGATGGGCGAAGGAAATCACACAGGGTCTGCAAAAACAGTTCTTACATTTCTTTGTTAGTTAAGATTTAATCTTTATTAGTTTTAAATCAAACTATATTGGATTCAAATTTGAATAATTCTATTTAGAAAAAAATATGTACACTCTTTTACCTGAAAGGGTAACAGTTATCCAATGATGGGTGTCCTCTCTTTTAAGTTATATATAGTCGAAATTGTAGGGTAAGGTTTGTTTTCTTTAGAATAAATAGAGTGTACATGGTTCACTTGTGTTAATTATTTAAATTAGTATATTATTGTTGGCATGCATATAATAGCATAGGTTCATCAAAAGTGTGAGTTGTTTAAAAGCTCTATAAGAATCAGCGTTATTTGTTATGTGTGTGTGTTTGTGTGTCGGTGCGCGGGCGCGCATGATACACCACAATAAAACTACCAATGTTTCTTAAATTCATAAAAACTTTTTCAAATGTAGTAATTGAATAAAATAGTTAACTGACATGTATAGAGTAAACGGGGGCTCATCATCCTCCTTTAGGGTAAGAAAATCAATCTCTGAACAATTAAAATGTTCAAACAAATCTACAGGTCGAACATTTTTAATTACATCTTGGTAAAGATTATTGGGAACGCGGCAGTTGGCTTAAAAAATGTAACCAAAAAGTCAATTTGCCTAAAGTTCATTTGACTAAAATGTATATTTAAAAATTCAGTTATCTTCGGAAAAGTAACAGAGTAATGTTTGTTGTTTATGGGACTTTTGAAACTTTATTCCGAAAGGCAACTTGAAAGTGGAAACAATATTGAACCACCAATTTTTAATTTGTCTGCATAATAATATTAGCACCGGTCTTACTAACGTTCCGGGTTATCGCTTTATACTAAATTACTCCAATGGATTAGAAATTGGGAGGTTGATTAGAGGAAGTGAAACCGCATTGGTGTGAGGGAGTGGAAACCATTTAGGAAAAAACACCCCAGTTCACCGACCGAGATTCGAACATCGATCCCGTCCTGTAGCCGACAGGCTAACGACAAGGGGTTTAGAACAACGCACTGCGAGCGAGTAATTTTGTGTGAAAGTGATGGCCGATTTTGGTTTAGAGGTTACTGAGATGTATATGAACATATATTTTTTTATCTATTGTATTACTAATTAATATATATAATAGTGAGAATTTAAATAAATTTCGCAGTACATATTACAAATGGTCACTATATATGTATATATATATAAACTTTAAATTATAGTTTTGACTAGATCCTTAACTCTATGATTATTGTTAGAATTATTCTACTATTATTATTATAAAATTAGTCAGTTATTTTTTCAAACGGTGTAACTATTTTTATTACTGGTGTATTACCAACATGGGCTATGTTAACAAACTAGGTCCCTTTGTTTTAAAACTATTATACTAATTTCCCTCCTAGTTATTAGCAAGATTCTCAGGAATTATTTCAATTATGAAAATAATAAACAGATTTTATGGGATTGTCGTTGGTCCTTTTTTAAGTTATAAACATAAAAAATACAAATTGTGAAGCGTTTTAGGATGTTAACTTCAGGGCAAGGAAACAAACATACGATGTTAGCAGTGGGGACCTCGAAAAGCCATGCTGTCTGCAGAGGGCCAGATTGATAAATTGACGAGCTTTGGTTAGTAAAATATCTCGCGTCGGATCGCTGTGTGTCAACACCAAAAAGGCACTATTATAGCTATAGGCAAACAAACGTGGACTCAAGTTGGCCGCACATTGCTGAAAAATATCTTTTTTGTGCTAAATCGTTTGTGCTTCTTTTGTGCTCATATGTGCCCGAACATGCCATTAGTGTTGTGAATCTAGCGCCTTTAGATAGCATTTATGAAGGCGATTCATAGAGCTCAAGCTAGCATGGCCATATTGAAAAAAAAATAACAAAATTTTGTTTCGCATTATTTTGTGCTTACGTGTGTGCTCACTATGTGCCGAAAATGAGATTTGTGCTTAAATAGGCATGACATAACCTTTAATGTGAGGATAGGTTGGCCATTAATATACCATAATTGTAGAAAATTGAGTACAAGCTGGCTTCACATAATGAAACAAAAATAACAAAATTCTGTTTTCACCATTCGTTTAAGTTAGTTTGTGCTCTATGTGCCAAAAAATGCGTATTTGTACGCTAAAATTAGGCATGCTTATACATTGAATGTGGCGGGTTGTTGAGCTTCCTATACCATAAGTGTAGAACATTGAGTTCAAAGCTGGCGCGCACATTATTAATATTATTTTAACAAATTCTGTTTTCTATTATTTATCTTGTTTGTGCTCATATGTGCCGAAAATGAATATTTGTTCTCTAAAAATTAGGCATGCTATATAACATTGATGTGGCGGGTTAAGTTTTGAGGCATTGCCTTATATCATAACATGTAGAAAATTTGTGTTCATGATGGCCCTGCGCATTAAAATAAAAAGTATCAAAATTCTGGTTCCGAACATCGTTTGTGTGTTTTTACTTTGTTGTCATATATGCCCAAAATAACCAATTTGCTTAAAATTAGAAATTTAGAGAAAATTAATGTGGCGGGCTATCTCAAATCAAGTATTTTATACATAAACTGTAGAAAAATTGAGTTCAATAGGCCGTCACATTTCCAATATCAATATAACAAAAATTCTGTTTTTAACATTCGTTAAGCTTCGTTTGTGCTTCATATGTGCAGAAATTATTATTTGTGCTTTAAATTTGAATGTATAAAACATTTAATGTTGCGGGTATATGAGGTCTTCTATTCACAATAACATGGTAGAAAAATTGTGTTCAGCGGCCGCCTCATTTTGAGATAAAAATGTAACAAAATTATTTTTTTCCCACTCGGTTTTATTTCAATGTGCTATTATGTGCCCGAAATGAACTATATTGCTGTGAAACTAGGCTTTTAGATTACAGAATGAAAGTGATCCAACTAGAGCTCAGTCTAGCGACACATTAATGTATTCTAGATTTTCTAATTTTAGAGAAATGTTTATTTTCGGGCAATATGAGGACAAACCAAAACAAAATAATGGCGAAAACAGAGTGTAGTTATGTTATGTTTTCAATTGTGCCGGGTATCTTGAGCTCTAGCTTGTAGATTCGCTTAAATAAAATGTTATTTATAAAAGGCTAAGTTCCAAGCATAAAACGTACTTTGTTCAGCAATATGAGCACAAATGAAATAAAATACGTAAGTGTGAAACAGATTTTTGATACATTGATATTTAACTGTGGGGGCCAGTTGAAACTCATATTTCTACATGTTATGGTATAGGAAGGTACCTATTCCGACATAAATGTAATATAGTATGCTAATTTTAGAGCACAATACTATTTTTGGGCAATATGAGTACAAACGAAATCAAAACGAGTGGTGAAAACAGATTTTGTTCCGTTGATATTTAATGAGGCGTTGGCAGCTTGAACTAATTTATTTTACAGGTATTATAGTATAGGAAGATCTCAAGTTAGCACGTACATTAATTGTTCTTAAATTTTCTAATTTTAATAATAAGTTCATAAAAACATTTGAAATAAGATTTATTTTTAAATTAATAATATTATGATAAAAATGACCTTATCACTAAGTGTTTTATTAGAACCAGTGGGCCAAGGGGTGGGTAAACTGGGCAACTCCCATGTGATAATAATTTCAATTACAAATAAAATTATTTATTTATACTAAAACATAAGGACACAGAGATGAGTCGGATAAATTTACTAATTATATAATAAGTTCATAAAAACATTTGCAAATAACTTATATTTTATAAATTAATTATATCTCTGATAAAAATGGACTCTCATAAGCTGTTTATTCGAACAGTGGCGCCCAAGGGTGGGTAAACAGGGATTCATGAACTAATAATTTAATACAACATAAATTATATACTTTAAAACTGAACATAAGAACAGAAGATGAGTGGATATATAGCGTTCTTTTTATTGATTTGTTTCAAGACTTTTATTCAAAACAAACAAATTAAAAGAACCCTTATATTCTCATTTGAAGAATACACAACCATCAAATAGTTCCATACATTGTATACAGCTAGTAGCCCATACTGGTTATTACGTTTCGTTTTAGTTTTTAAGTCTCTTAAAAAGATATGGTTATTACACAAGGACTAATATAGAGATTGAATCTCGCACACAATTTCGGTTAACAATAAAATTAATACTGAAAGTATTGAACTACCAAAGCTTACAGGCTGTTATTACACAATTCATATAGTGACTAAGACCAGGGGCTCTAATTGTTAGCGAAGGAACCCTTTGTACCAGAAAAAATGAATGGCAATCTCATAAAAATATTTAACTAGTATTTAATCATTCAATAAATCTATTAAATCTCACAAGTCTTTTAAATTTAATACTTGAATGGAAATATAAAAGAAGAAATCATATACTCGCCTCAAGTCATCAAAAAAAGTTATATTTGGAGTGTGAGATTTTGGAAGGTAGTTAAGGTTAATACAAACGTTCAGTCTTTTTTTTGTTTACAGAGGTGTAATTTTTTTATACGTAATTAGGAAATATTTTGTTAACAACACATAAAACCGTACCTAAATGTTGATATAATAAACAGTCGGACATTTTATCTCAGTTGGGTAGCATGCTTTCATACTGAGTACAGGGTCCGGGTTCGATTCCGGGCAAAGTCGAAACGTATATTGGTTGACTGTGCATTTCCTTACAATAATGGATTACTGTTACGGGGATGGATTTTGTATTGTTCTAGATTTATTTAAGTTCGTTTGTCGTGAATGAGGAATAATCTACATTCTTACGGTGTGTCTGTCGTAGTTTTATATCGAGTGTTCATCATTGAGGGTGAATGGGAAAGAGGAATGGTTGATAGGGTGGGGTATTCGCCATTTTCCTTATCCACCCCTCCATCGTATGTGCCTTCTCCGTATGTTAACCTTCCTATGATTACTTGATTTTGAAGGTGAAGTGGTTTGCCATAAAACTTAAAAGATTCTATACATCTATTATAATTTCTACAATGTTAAGGAACACCCAAATAGCTTTTAGTGGATACTTTTCAATATTTTCCATGGTTGGAGTCAATCTCTAAAAACTCATTAAAATAGTTTTTTACAAATACTTGCCGACACTAATAAAGCTTCGCAATATCTTGATAGATCACAATAGGTTTTTTTTTTTCATTGTGATTACTACCGTTTGAGTTGTACAATAAATCACTTTGCTTAATGCAGCAGGATATGAGGAGGTGCATTTTTGATTGAACTGTACTAACCTTTGCGTATAATGAGAGTGTGGAACATTTTTAGGGAAAATCTTGTTACACGGTGGATTTGAATTCAATCGTGGAGGACAACTTTATTTCCAACTGCGGGTTGGGGGGGGGGTAAAGGTGGAGGACACATATTCTCTCAAACTTTTGAGTGGGGATATATTATTACCAACTTATATATATAAAAGTAGTGAATTAATATTACTTTAAATATATAGTTTGACACACTCAGTTTGAACATTAATATAAATTAAGATTTGCACTATATCCAATTGGTTTATGAATAGGGCTCTTACAAGGGGGTTATTAAATTTCTATGAAAGTTAACAATAATTTAGTGAACATTTATGTCACCAAATACCTTAATTCTTGCATTAAATGCTACTATTTACATTTGTTCATGTTTACTACAAATAAACTATGTTCTTGTACAAAACTATTTTTGGTGATCATAAGCAACGTGATTTATTAATTTTAGAAATAATGTTTCTAAGTATGTTTTAGATGGCACGGCATAAACATAAAACTATATCACCTTGCATGGGAGATTTTCTTCAGATCTGTCACATTAATGAAGCAATTCAATTAGTTTAATAAGGTTATTAAATGCATATGTGAAATTTGCGTTAAGTGTGTAAAGTAGATTTAAATAAATCATTAAAATTTATATCGACGGGGAACTTTTCATAAAAGTACATAATGGGGGTTGTCATGTTTACGCATTGAAAACTTACTATTTGTAGTTCGTAATCTAATATAATGCCTAGATTCTTCGGGTGATATTTTCCCTTGGGATAACATTTATGGAGGAATCACAAATAAGGGCGTTTTTAATTTGCTTTTTTAAGGAAAGTACCGAGTTAAGGCTAAAGAAAGGTCTTGGTATATTCATCGGTTGAAAAAAGTACTTGAGCAAAGTAACTACGAATCATGATAATCTTTCCCCTCTAGTTAGAAGGATACCATTTAGTCTGACATCGAATATTTAGGGACAGTCATGGTGTATAACACATTATCCTTAGATTATATTATTGAAATACGCACGGTACAATGCTTTCCGGCTTTTTTTTAGTATGGTATACACTTTTGTTAACTCTCACGATAATATAAGAAAGCTTACAATAACACAAACAAACATTTATATTAACCATGGACTTTTCTGGGTAAAATCAGGGGGCAACTATATTGTCATAAACTAGGAAGTTAGTAACGAGTGGCACTGCCTCGGTGGTGTGGATAGCTAAACGCGCATCGCTAGTCATGTTGAGTCACTGCTTTGAGGACGGGTAGATCGAAGTTTGAAATCTCGGTGGGTGAACCTGTGGGGTGGTTTTCCTAAAAATGGTTTTCACACTCCCTCACGAAATGGCAGGTTTACCTCCTTAATTCAACTTCTTAATTCCTAATCCATTAGCAATAATAGTATTAGGCGTATAACGAAAATGGGTTCGTAAGACGTGGTGCTAATAATAATAAAAAATAAGTGCGGAACTGCACAGTATGATTTAAAGAGCAAGTTGATTAGGTCAGAAAGAAGTTCACAGCAGCGCTGCGTGTTAGGTAGCGTGAATGCTGAGGTAAAGGTAAACGGTTACCTACATCTAGTAGCTTAGTAAGGGAACCATCAAGTGACCTAAATAACCTGAAATTTGATATTTCAGTGAGTGAGTAATGGAGGGAGAAGGGCAGTTTTGGAGGTTAACATTTTCAAAATAATATATTTAATTACTTCTTGTATTGTAAAGAATTTCACATTTATTATTAGGTACAGGAAAACCCTTCAAATATACATTAACATAATATAATAATTATTATTTTATTAGTTAAAATTGCATTCTGAGGGAAAATGTGGTGATGGAGCGTATAGAGAAAAACTTTTTGAGATGAGGAAAAAATAAAATTTGACAGATAAATCAAGATAATCAAATCCCTGATAGCCAAAATAACATCTAGGACTCTAAATTTCTCTCAAAGTTGGTTTGGGGAGTGAGGGGTCAAAATCTACCATACTTAAATAGAAACTACAACTCTCAGTGCAGTGTGTAAAAATTGAAATTTTGGCTTGCCGTGAGGGCACACTCAAATAATAAATAAGTTGAAACATTTTAAAATGTATCATGTGAAATCAAGGGAGGGGTGCGGGGGTTATAAAAAAACTTGTATTATAGGTGAAAATGAAATTTGGCTTGTAAGGTAGAAGTAAATATAGATTAAAGAAAGAAAGAAATTATTTCTTTTAAAAATATGTTATTTAAAATGTGAGTTAGAGAATTACATTGGTGAGGAGAAGGGAAAATTTACAAAAAAAAATAGAAAATTTATAAAGACAATTTAATTTGCTAAAGCTGAGGTGTTAGTACTAGTGTGCTTTTTCAAATTAATTTCATGTTTATTTAGTAAATTTTAAACTATTTCTTTTGGAGTTATTTCAACAATTTCACCGCGTTTGGCGAAGCAATTAGTCGAATGCCAATGATTGGATATATATATAATAGATTTTACTTATTATAGGTAAGTAGTTAATTTGTGGCTTCTAACATACCAAAGTTCTCGCTATACGTGTTGAATTGTATTTTTGGTAGTTTAGATGAGGGTTTCTCAAAAGGAGGCGGATAAGGGTTTCAGATATAAGGTGTGACAATTTTTAAATTCTTGATTGTAAATTATGATTGACTTAAAAATATATTCTGTTTGGCTTTGAAGATAAAATAATTAATATCATACAAAAACTTTATATTTTTATAAATTCTACAGATCTTTGTAATAAAAGAAATAAATAAAATACTAAATGTTCCCTTTTTGTTTTTAAGTTAAAAACTATATTTATTAAGAATAAAAGTCATTAAAAAACTATTACTGTTTCATATAAGGCTCAAGAGCTAGAGCTTTGAGAAAACTGTACATAGATGATTTGATAAAAATTTAGATAATTTGCCATTAAGTGAGCGAAAGCCGGGGCAAACTCAAGTAAGATAATATGCTATAAAAATGAATGATTAATTAAGTAAGTTAATATGATTATAACAACATGAATGATGAATAATTCATTTGGGCAAATTAATAAACAAATATACTAAGAAGACTGATAAACTTTACCTTTGGTACTTAAAAAAATTCAAATCAAATAAAACCAAAATTATAAAATTGGTGTGCCACAACATGATATGTTATAATTATAAGAACGGTACGGGACAAATTTTTATTTTGGTAATTCGGAACAAAACATTCGACAAAACTTGGCAATGTAAAAGTTAACTTACAAAGTGGACTACGGATAATGGACGTGTGCTATACCTGGGAAGTAGAAATTGAGAAGCTTATATATTTTGAAACAGTATTATAACTAATTAACCTAAAATTACACACTGCATTATTCGATCACTAAAATTCATAACGAATGTTTCGGAGTCAGTAAAAAACATTTTAATAAAATGGTCTAAAAATTAACTTTACAAAAAGTCGTTAGGCCTAAAGTCGTTTGGCCTAAAAAGCGTATGGCTAAAAGCGTGGGTAAAGCGTTTGGAAAGCGTTGGCCTAAAAGCGTTTGGTAAGCCGTTTGGCCTAAAAAGTCGTTTGCCTAAAAGCGTTTTGGCCTAAAGCATTTAGCTACCCTTTAAGCTAATGCTCTTTTAGGCCAAATGAACGTGTATCCGATTATTGTTGTTAACCTCATCTGTCAAGAAGAATTATAATGAAAAAATTTTAAAAGGTAAGAAGCTAGAGCTAAACGCCGGGGAATCGATTAGTTTAGAGACTTATATAGATCTAGAAAAGTGTCCAGAGGAAAAAGTGAACTGGTTACTGGGGACCAATCAAGCTTTGTAACCAGTCATAAAAGATCAGAGATATTTTTAATGAGATCATCTGAGAATATATGATCAAAGATGATATTTGAGGTTTTTTAGACGGTGAATGAATTTTTAAGGAATATATAGTGTAATTTGTGTATGTAGGCGTGCGTTGGATCTATTATAGCTTACTAGGACAATGCTGGATGTTGCGAGGGAGTCCAGGAAATGCATTTCTTTACTTAAAACAGAACGAAAAATATGTTATTTTGACCCGTTTTTAATAAATTTTAATAAGTAATCATCAAAATAAAATTCAACTTCAGATGCACAAACGTAGTGCACAGGGGCTTATTTTAAAATTTCAGCCTCTGTGTGAGGTAGTCTGCAAATGTCAGCCGAAAAAACTTATTTTATTAATAATGGTACATGGATTATTTGAAATAATCTATGGTATTAAAGAGTGTGTTGCAATGTTGTTTGGTTTGTGGAGTATTGGTGGAGTGGAAAAAAAGAATAATCTATAGCAATTTTCAGATAAATGTTACAGAAGTTGAATAAGAACATAACTGTGATCTGAGGCATTTAGATAAAATAATTTAAAAATTTTGTGAGAATAATAATTTATCTGACTCGCTAGATGAGTGCATATGGCCTAAATACCAAGGAATGAATCACTTTAAAGGTCCTAGAAAAACTCTTCTTGTTTACTCATTATGGCAAGATGGGCCGTACTTTGGATGGCCATGCAGCATGCTGAAGGATATTTGGCCGTTTAGCCGAAGTTCCAAACGTCGGATTTTTTGAGAGTAGCCTGGACCAATAAGGATGAGTCAAACACTGTGTTTGTTAAATAATTTTATTGTGGTCGGAAACTTGTTTGTTGACACAACAATCTATAATATGATAAAAAGGTAATAGACGTGGTCTTAAGTGTTCGGGCCTTTTTGTCCTGTGCCAATGTCAAGTTGTAAGCACCTTAATTGAGGGCAATCTCCATAGAAGCACTCAGATCAGTGGTTGTAACATGGGTATTTATTTTTTTGCAACACATTCCTTATATTTCAATAATAAAAATATTCTAATTAACTTTTTTTTTTTTTTGATGGGTCATTTTTATGGGATAGCGTTTTCCAGTTAGTTTATTAGATATTGTTTCCCGTCTTATATATGCATTAAGTGTGCACTTTATTAGACAATATCTAGAATGTAACAGTAAAGAATCTATTACACCTATTTATAATGTACATGATTCAAGTTACATTAAATTCATTTTTCATGTAAGAATATTCAGGAATTTTTGTGTTAATTTATTTATGTTTTAGAAAGTACATATTCTACAGTTTGCTTTGTGACAGTACTTTCCATTCGCATGGGAGTTGGGTTATGAATGCCAGCTTGTGTTGTCTCCCACTTTCGATTCAGTATTTACTGATTGGCGATGAAAGGAGACAAGTGAATTGTGGGTAAGAAAAATAGAGATAGATGAGACTTATGGCAATCACATTTATAGTCGATTGGAAATGGTCAGAAAATTGTATTATAAGTTTGTCGCTCGCCAAAATGGTAATTTAAATTTTATAAAACAAAGGTTCAGAATGTGGAGTATGATTCTGTGTTTTTGATCTTAAGCTGTAAATCAAAAAATTTTATTATAAAGCATTTTATTATGATTATTATTAGCACGCGTCTTATACATTGGGTTATACGCATTACGCTATAGTGTAAGGTAGGGTGATTGTGGAGATGAAATGGACGGACTACAGTTTAACGTGGAATCGAACCCGGTGGAGGATGGATTCCCTATAAAGATTTGTTTGTGAATTTGTGACGGATGTCAAATATTCTTATGTTTAAATGTGTTTGTAGATATAAAAAAACTTTATATGAAACAATTGTAATTTTGGTCAGTCCCAGCAGTTAGCTTAAAATAAACATTGAACTTAATTTTTGCAAAATTATATTTCAAGTAGGTATTCAGCCAAATAGTATTAAGAGTGCAATAGTAGTAATCAAAGAATTGGGCATTTATTCCATTTGAGAGTATTCTAAAGTCACCATCAATGTCCAGGTTATATAAATGTTTTTACACAACATTATTATCAGTTTAGTTTACCATATCTGGCCTATGGTTTGCTGTATAATGAGAAGTGAGCAATCCTAAACGCAGGTGAATCTTCTGAACACTTGATTAACATAAAGTTTTTTAAGTAAGAAGATGGCTTTTGTAGAGTGAAAGAAAGATACAAGTATTTTTGGTTAGGGTGACAAAATATGGGGTTAAACATTGAAGCACTGATAAATGTGGATTTGCCATTCGGTAACAAATTAATGTGAAAACATATGTGTGTTTATAATTAGTGTTTTTAAAATAAAAGAGCCGGACTGTGTAAACATTATTCTGTTAAGAATGTTGTAATATGTAGAGGACAAGTTAATTTTAGTAATATCAAATGTTTTTTAATCGTAAAAGATATAAAAAGATATTTATGTTTGTTTAAGTATTGTACATCTTTGCCTTTGTCTACTGGACGCCACAAGTTATGTATACATGGATATAGGTTTGGGTGCACCCCCCTTAGACAATACGTTCAGCTAATTAATGGCCCAACGCCCTGTAGCGCATTCTCAGATTAAAAAATTAGTAAAAACTGTGTTTTTTAGATTGCTGTTATAATTTACTTTATTTTTCAAAGATAATACCTGTTCATTAAAAGCTAATAAATAGGGTGAAGAAGAAATGATAATTAGGGTTCTAAAAATATTGTATCCATGTACAAGTGGAATACGCTGTAGTAATTTAATTCAAGATATGGTACATTGGTATTCTCCATAAATCTGCAATAGAGTCTTTATTCAAATAAACTTTGTTGATCTTTCTTTTTACAGGCCTTTTAATTAATCATAAAAGAAAATGGCACTAATAGAAATTATAAAGTTCTAAATCCCTAATTAATGGTTGGTTAAATGGAATAATTTGGGTTTAAAAAAAATTTTAATGATGTGGTTTTTTAAAAAAACTATTTTTTTAACCTTAGGTATTACCATTTAAATTGACTAAAAACCCCAAAATAAAAAATGTTTGATTTCTAAAATTGGGGTTTTATTTTTTTAAAAAATATTTTAAAATAAAAAATTAAAAAACAGAAATATTAATTATGTTTTTAAAACAGGGTTATTATGTAAAATGAAAAAAAAATACCCTTAATTATTACAAACAAAAAAAATAATAAATTTTTAAAAGGCCATGATTAGTGTGATTTTGTTTTATCTGAATTTTGGAAGTTAATCCTATTAACCTGATTAACTTTTTGGGGGAAAAATTTAAAAGGGATTTTTTACCAAATGTATTTTAAAATTTTTAGATTTAAAAATAAAAAAAAATGATTATATTTTCTTTTTTAATTACATTAAAAAAAACTTTCAATTTTTTATAAAATTTTTTATTTAATTTCAAAGTTATAAAATTTTAAAATCAATTTTATGTATAATAAGTTTTGAAAGTTTTATGACAATATTCTAAACAAAATTAAAAAAAATTTGTTAATAATGAAAAAACGTTTTTTAAATTTTTAATGGAAACCAAATTATTGTTTAATTCCTAAAGTTAGGAAAGAATTTTCCGGACGAATTGGGCAAATTTCTACCAAAATTTCACCTTTTCCAAGAAACTGTAGTTTAATGCAAAGGTTTTTTGAAAATATGTTTTAAAAAGGGTTTAAGCTTACAAAACTTGAATTTTTAAATTTATTTGGTAAAGGGAATTACTACAAAATATGGGAAAATTTTTTAAAAATTTTGCCAATTGATTATTATGACCATATTTGACTCTTAAGACATGTTTTCTTTGGTCAAGGTTTGAGAATAATTATTTTAAATAAAATTTTTTAAGGAAAACCCCAATTTTAAATGGTATGGTGATTTAGATAAAAAACAATTTTAAGTGAAAAGGGCCCCATTCCAATTTCAAAATTTTAGTTAAGAGGTTGTTATTTTAAATTAAGTTAGCAAATTGTTGAAAGTTTTGGGTTTATTTTTTTTTTTTTAATTTATCTTAATTTATTTGTTAAAAAATAACAATAAATTTTTTATTATTAATAAAATTTAAAGCTGAAATTTTTTCCTTTTTAAAAAACAAAAAATTTATTTTTTTTTAAAAAAAAAATTTTTAAAATTTTTAATTATTTTTTAAAAAAATTTTTAAATTTAAAAAAAAACCCCTTTAAAAAAAAATTTTTACTAAACAAAAAAACCCCCTTTTTTAAATTAATTACAAAATTTAAAATTCCCTTCCCCCTTCCCAAAACCTTTTTTTTGAATTTACGGGGATTCCCTTAAATTACCCCAATTTAAATTTAAATCCTTAGGGAAATTTAAAAAAAGGGTTTAAGAGGGGGGGTTTAAAACAATTTAACAACCCTTTAAATAAAAGAACCCCAAAATTCTTAAAATAAAAAAAAATTCTATCAAAATTGGTAAAAATTTTTATAAACTTATTTTTATACCCCCCCCCATTTTTTTTTAAAAATGAAGTTTTTGTTTTAATAAAAATTTTACATTTTTTTCCCAAAATTTTGGTAAATAACACTTTTTAAAAAAGGGGGGGAAAAAAAAATTTCTGGGGAAACAAGTTTTGCGGGGGGCAAAAGCAAATTTTTTCGGAAATGGAACTTGCGTTTTTTAAAAACCTTTTTTTTACTTTTTTTAAAAAAATAAATTATCTTTCCCTTTGGGGCCCAAAAACATTTTTTTCCCCTATTTTTTGTAAAAAAATTTTTTTTTTATTTTTTTTACCTGGCCCAAAAACCCCCTTTTTCCCAAAAAGGGTTTTTTCAGAACCTTTTAAACTTAAAAAATTTAAATTTTTTTTTTTAAAAAAATTGTGGAAATTTTTAGTTTTTTTAATGAAAAAAAAAGAAAAAATATAAAAAAATTTTTTTAAAAATTTTTTTAACCAAATTTTTTTTTTAGGTATTCGCCCCCCCAATTTCCCCCCTTATAGGTTTGGGGGGGTTGAAACCTGTGTCTAAGGGTAAACAAAAAAAAACATAAAATAAAAACCATGTTTATTAAATTTACTTTTTTTTTGCTTTTTAAAAAAGTTAAAATTTTTTTCTTAATTTTTAAAAAACCCCCGGGTTTTTTAAAAAATTTCTTTTTGTTTATTCTCAGGGTTTTTTTTACTTAAAAATTTTTTTTTTTTAAAAAAATCCTTTTCCCCCTTTTTTTGGTAAAAAGGCTTTTAAAAAAAAAAAAGAAAAAAATTTTGGGGGGGAAAAAAAAACCCCCAAAAAGGAAAAAATTTCCCCAAAAGTTTTTTTAAAAAAACCTAAAAAGGGGGTTTTTTTTTTTTAAAATTACCCAGTTTTAACCCCCCCTTTTTAAAGTTTAAAAAAAATTTATTTTGCCATTTTTTTTTATTAAATTAAAATCCCAAAAAAGAAAAAAAATTTATTTTGTAAAAATTAGTTTAAAAACCAAGGGCCTTTCTGGGGAAAATTAAAATAATTTGGTTTTTTTTAAAGTCAATTTGAAACTTTCCTTTTCCCCCTTTTTTTAATTTTTAAAAATTTCGATTTTTTTGAAAAAAATTTTTTAAATAAAAAAATTTAAAATTTTTTTACTAAAAATTAAACCCAAATGGCTTGGGGTATTATTATAACTTTTGGTAAGGGGTTAAAAAACCCTATAAAAAAAAATTGTTGGGTCCTAAAAAGGGGAAAAATTCTTTACTTAAAAAAACCCTTAAATCTTTTTTTTAAATTTAAAAAACTATTAAAACAAAATTAATTTTTCCCCAATCAACATTTAAAAAATAAAATTTTGTGTTTCTTTAATTTTTTTAAAACCTTTAAAAAAAATTTTTCTTTAAAACCCTGTAAAACCCAAATTGGGCCTTTTTAAAAAAAAACCCCATTTTCACCCAACCCAAAAAAATTTTTTTTTTAAAATAAGGAACCTTCTTGAATAAAAAAAGGGGGAAAAATTTATTTAGGGGCCCCAAATCA
>JBCFYV010008846.1:0-11736 GCA_039000515.1 Timema cristinae | reverse complement strand
AGGGAGTTTGAATTTAGAGGAAATGTACCTGCATTTACATGGAGGGAAAGAGTGGGAAACCATTTAGGAAAAATCACCCCCAGTACACTCGACCGGGATTGAACCATGATCTCCCTGTCAACATTAATCTAGTCTATTGCGAAAGTGACGCCTTAGGTCATGTAGCCACCGAAGCGGGTTTACCTAGATAACGAAGTGTTTAATGTATATAGGGATGTAACACACTCAGCTTAGTATAATATATATTCTTTCTTAACAAACATAGTATGCTCTATATTATTATTATTATTATTAGCATCGGTCTTACTACCCGTTCGGGTTGTACGCACTTAGCTAATGTGTAATGATAGGATGATTGTGAGATGAAATGGAGGACCTACAGTTTAACGTGGAATCCGAACCACGCTGGAGGCCTGGCATTCCCCACATTCACAAGATGTCTTATCAGAGGTGAAGGAAGGGTTTACCTCAGATAAATCTGTGCCGGGACCGAGGATTGAACCCCGGACCCAGCACAGAAGTCTGACACCTTACCCCTAGACGCACCAGTCACCCCGAGTATGCAGTATAAATTGTACTTTTATAACAGGAAGGCAGAATGATAAAATATGCGGCAACCCTAGATGTTAGATTACTGTATTTACAGGCAGCATAATGCTTACCCACCCTCCCTTAGTATGGGAATTGCTGATTGTCCAGGAGGGCAAAGAAAATGGGAAAAAGTTAACCCCTTCTAGGTGGCACATGTGGAGAATGGGGACTCTCATGATGCCTCTGGATAAGGACAAACGTTTCTGATGTGCATGAGCATTAAGAACAGCGATAAAAAAAAAAGGCCGAGTTCATCCCACCTGGGTCCATGGGTTAACAGGCATGTGCCTCGTCATTACTTCCTTTTAACCTTCATTCATGTGAGTAGGTGTAGCCTAGATTACCTAACCTCTAGAGTAGTGTTAGTTCTGTTGAAATTACTTTAACATGATACAATAAACATTCACTCTAGTTGTGTTGTATGCAACTATCATGACAGACGCTAATGTGTGAAACAGTTACAGAGAAATATTTGTCTGGTTATTTATGGCTAAAGCAGTTATATAGATATCATTACATATGCAGAAGAAACATAAATATTGAATGTAAGAGAGACTAGGAAAGTGGAGGCAATGGGAATGAAGTTTGTGAGGAGCATGTTAGCTGTTATGAAGGAGAAACAAGATTAGAATGAAGTTATCCAGGAAAGAGTTGGAGTACAGGGCATGAGAAGTAGAGGAAGTAAGGTTGCAAGAGTGAAATGGTGTGGGCATGGGTACAAGAAGGAAAGGATGCTTAAGAGAATGATGAAAATGAAGTATGTAGGAAAAAGACCGCAAGTGAAAGCAATAAAGAGACAGGAGGAGCAGGTAAGAGTAAATAATGTGTGAGTGAGAAAAGTAGTGTGAAGAGAGAGGAAGATGGAGGTATTTTACTAAACTGAACTGAACACAAGCTGGAAAAAGTTAATAATGGTGAGTTACCTGATTGTAAAGGTGTAGAAACCATACAAGAGAGTATTGATACATGGGTTCAATGTTGGCCAGCTCAGATATAGAGAAGAATAGTATTGAGGAGTGCTTGCTGACAGCTTTGTACTGGTTACGAGCCTCATCAATCTCTATCTCAGTCAGTGCTGCCACCTTCTGCTTTGCTTCAATCTCTCTTCTAACGACATAAGATATCTAACAGATATAACATAAATAAAATTATAATTTATATATTATATATATATATATATATATATATATATATATATATATCACACACACATAAACATTCAGAAATAGTGTAGTTACTGATCAAAACAACCCTCGATAGAAAAGGAATTTTTTATCAACATTGAGAAATCTTCTAGGTCAACACAGTGTAATTAAAAGTTGTATTATTTGAATTAAAGCAGTGTGCAAAGAATTGATTGACAAAATAAAATTTAGCTAGGTCTACAAGTGGAGATATATGAAATGTGTACACATATTTTCCAAATCTAAATCTCAAATAGGTAACTTTTCTTCATTGTTATGATATTTTCACTCCTTAAATTTTGATTTTGTTTCACATTAATTCGCAATCTGCAATAGGCAAAATAAATACTAAATAAAATAATTAAATTAATCATTAGAGACTACCAATGGCTTGGAAATGTATAATAAGACAGTGTTACAAACACTGTGCACTGTGCAGTAATGTAAAGAAAATGGTAGTGAAAGAAGCCAATCTTAAAGGATAGTTAGATTAGGCCTAGATAATTTTCTGAACTATTCATTTTTCATATAAAGAGACACATACAAAACACATAAAACAGAAAGCTATATGGAACGATATGCTTAAAGAATTTGAAAAATAACTGAATAGTCACAGTTTTGCCAAATTGAATGCAACAGAATGGAGGTTTGAATAGAAAATAGCTTGTTGGAAAAAATAATAATTAAAAATATCTAAAAGACTATAAATGAATATATTTTTTTTTATCTCAGAGTTAAACCAGGTAGTAGTCAGGATTTGGCTAACCATTGATGTGCAAGTTCCCATTGCTTGAGCTGAGATAAGTATGCAAGTGGCTGTAAGGAATGCTCTGAGTACTCTGGTGGTGTAGGAGTACTTATTGTGAGTGTTAGCGTGAGAAGGAACGGGTTTATCTAGATTTTTGAGGTTGGTTCGAAACATGTGTATTCTCAGAGGTCCTGTTGTGAGCCCAATGTATTCAGTCTCACAAAAATTACAATCAAATTCTTATAAACAATTTTTATAATGATATGATTTCAAATTCAGTTAAGTGATAATTAATTTATAATTAGATTAGTGTTAATTTTCCATAAAACTAAATTGGATAAGAACTATATTCATATAAGCTCCTCCTTTCTATAATATATATATATATATTATATATATATTTTTTTTAATTGATTTGAAATTTGAAAAAGAATTTATGTGAAATTTATTTAACTCTTTGATAAGTGATCATTTTAAGAACTCAAGGATTTGATGTATTGCTCGTGGATTAATTACATTTCCTTTTAGTATTCTTGTTTCTAAATTTAAGTGTAGCTTATAATAATACCTTTAAGGGTATCATAAATAAAAGCCTATAAAAATGTATAAGTTATAATTTAATGTTATCAATGAGAGTAAATGACGTCTCTTTGGCCTAGTGGTCAAAGTTACAGATCCTGAACTGCCAGGTTCAATCCCCGACCTTCCAGAATATTTCTGTGAATCAGTGGGTCTGGAAAGGGGTTAGTCTCAGCCTTGTGAGGACAATTAAGCCTACTTGAATAAATAAGTAGCAGCTCCAATATAGAAAACTGAGATTAATGGCCAGAGGGTGCATTGCGCTGACAACATGACACCCTTTATATGCAAATGTTGGCACTCATCTCTAACATATGCAGGTCGATATAGCTTGATTGCGAACTTATGCCTTGGAGTTTTTGAGAGTAATTGCCAGGTCCCAAATTGAGTATCAGAAAGGTTGATTTGGTCCAATAGAAATTGAAACAAAACTGGCTTTCACTAGTCAATGATTGAGTTCAATATGTACACGAGCAAGAACATATCGTGTGCCACTACAAGGATTCAATATTTATGAAATGCTATAAAATGGATTGTTGTTGATGATGTACATGCTATACGTTCATGTTATGTTAATATGTTAACGTTAATGTTATGTGTACATGATTTATATTCATGTTATGTGTACATGTTTTATGTTAATGTTATATGTTCATTTTATTTGTTTATGTTTCATGGCCATGTTATGTATTCATGTACATTATTGATTTATGAAAGTTGAAAAACTTAATGCAGAAGGATTTGACCAATAAGAGATGTAGGTGACTTATACTGACTTTTGACGAGGAAAGGATTTGTATGGCGGTCTCATTCTGAAGAATGTCACCCTTGGAAGTAGACAGCACCTCCAGGATTTTGTCCTCGATCTCTTTCAATTGCTTCTTATTACTGGCACCTTCCAGAATTAGCTCGTTCTTTTTCTTCTCAAGTTCTGGTCTTTCTTTGGCCACTAATATCCCCAACAACTGGTCCTGCAGGCCTTGAGGAGTGATCATAAAGTTAAGAAGGGTCACCTGAAACAATTAACTATTTCATTATATAAATAAAATGGCTGTAAAAAAAATGTGTGAACATAAGGTATATGCATTGAGACATACGAGCTAATCAGGCTATTCACATATTTATACTTATGGATCTAGCTAGGATGATACACATAGAATTTGGAGGAAATGTATACATATTTGCATGTATGAAACTATTTAGTAAAAACAACCTTAGATTCAAACCCAAATCTTCTTGTTACTGGTTACTAGCTAGGCGAGATAAACAAGACCATCGATCGAGGAAGAAAGTTAGTATTTCCATCAGCACACGCTATGAGCTATAAGATAGGTGGTAGAGCTGACCTTGACAGCCACCTCAGGCAAGTAATGAGGGTTACGGAGTCTGGTTGTCATATAAAATCGGAAGGCCCAATTATACTCGAGAATATTATCGCCAAGCCTGAATAGATCTATTCCTCCTTGTTTGAAAACTTGCCTCAACAACACAGGTTCTGAAACAAAAGAGAACAAACTTTACAGGGCTCACAGAAATGCAAGGTGTTGCAATTAGGGACCATACATATAGGGTAAGGATGGGCCCTTCAATCTTTAAGGATATTCGAGAGTGGAGAAAATTTAGAATTCTAGAAACAAAATCATAAAAAAAAATTTTTTTTAATTTTTCAAGTAAAATTTGTTTTAGAGTTCTAATACTGCATATTGGTGGTTCAGGATTAACTTAACAACCAGACCCCAGACCATTAATTTAGCACATTGCTGAATGTATGAATGTTATAATGAATGGATTATAAGAAAGAATGTTGATATTTAGTTACTATTTGGGTTTTATATTATTTTATCATATTTATATTTCCTCTTTTGTTCATATTTTTTCCAAGATTCAGATTTTAAATCTAGATTCTGGATTCAAATTCGTAAAATAGTAGATTCAACCCAACTCTAATATAATGAAATATTTTTATTAACAATAACATTAATAAATAGAATAAAACTATTCTAATAAAGTTTAGAGACACAGATTTGTGGCAAATAAAATTATTGTATTTCGCTGAATAGAAAGTTGTATTTCAGTATTAAGAGTCGGTAAATAAAACGCCTTTCCGGGTAAAAAAGGTAAAAAAAAATCAACACATTTTTTTAAAATTTGTATGAGTAGAAAAATTGTGTGTACATTTATCATTCTTAAATTTAAAATATTTGCCTTTGGTCACACACAATATGATTATCATAAAAACCAAATAAAACACAAATTTAAATCATTTGACAATGATCTTTGGTTGAGGAAAATAAATATTCTAGAGTGTTAGCTTTGCTAGGTTATAGGAATAATAAGAGAAGAATAGTGGATTAAACAAATCGGTATTTTTTTTCTGGAAATTTTAGGCAGAAAATACAGAGAATGATGACATTTCATACTTTATAAAAAATATGTATTGTTAATTCTTATTAAAATCAACCTAATTTACCATATTTTCTTATAAAAGACCCAAAAGTCAATTTTGTGAAAAAATTCAAGTTTGTTTTATTTTCCAACTTTATTTCTCTTTTTGAACTTTTCTCTCTCCTCTCGGTTCATAATAGGTGTGAAAACATTAAATTTTAATTTACTATCAGCAATAATATATTATAGTTATCATTTAACATTTTATTAATGAAACAGTAAAGTTTAAAGACTACATAAATAACATAAATATAATATCATCAAATTGAGTTTTACTAATATTCCAAAAATGGAATTTTGAGACCAAATGGGTTTTTAAAAAAACATTTTAAAATGCTACAACGAATTTTAAAGTATTTTGATACTAATTTTAATGTGATAAGTAAAAGTTTGTAAAAATAAGTCTGGCAATATTTCGGTGTCTCTAACAAAATTACACAAATTAATGACAATAAATTTGTTTCATGAGTCCCTATATATACAACCTAGCACCCTTACATTTTGATAGCATACAGCCTTCAATCTGAAAGGCAGCTGCAAATATATTGAATAGGCAGTCACACACAGCCAATAGGGGTCGTCCCCCAGCTTGGACAAGGGCGTGATGGCTCTCACCATAATAAGAAATCCTAACAAGAAACACCGAAAAGTTTTCCATGGCTGTTCCTGGGGTAGAATAATATAGAGATAAAATAGTTCCCCAATGGGTTCTCTAGCCGGTGACTAATCCAGGGAAGTCATGGCATAGTAAATCTAGGAAAGAGATTAGGATTAGAACATGGAATATTATATTGACCAGGGGCGCTACAATCAATGAGTGATGAAATAACTCAAGTAAGTAGGTTTGGGTTATATATTGTTGCTATATAAGAGGTTAGATAGTCAGGAGATGGTAAGGTAGAATCTGGCGAATACGTAATTTTCTATGAAGGAACACATAGTTTAGGCGCAGTACTTATTATCCCCAGAAAGAGTATGTCAGCATTAAGGACATAAATTCCATTAACAATAGGATGTCAAGTATTGTGGTAGAAGGGAGGTGGCATCATCAATGTGCAGTGTCCTACAGAAGACAAAGATGACTTAATAAAAGATAATTTTTATGAGGAGCTAGAACACCTGTATGACCAGTTCTCAACCTATCACATGGAAATTGTGATAGGTGACTTTAATGCAAAGATAAGAAAGAAGAATTTGTAAGACCTACAATAGGAAAGCTTGCATGACGTCAGTAATGATAATGGAATAAGATTGATATATTTTAATACTTCAAGGAACCTTATGGTGAAAAGTACTTGATTCAACATAAGGATATTTCGTAAATATACTTGTACCTCCTCAATAGGAATACACATTATCAAATATATCACTTGCTGATGGATAAAAGATGCCAAACAAGCTTATTGGATGTCAGGTCATACAGGGACACAGATTGTGTTCTGACCACTACTTGGTAGTAGAAAACAACTCAGGGAACGTTTGAAATTGTAAATAAGTTTGCTGCTCTAAAGTGCTCAAACAATGAGGGGGGAACCATGAATCCAGAGAAACAGTGGGAAATTGTCAGGAATAATATTAGAAATGCAGCAAATGAGTAGTGTAGGTCTTAGAAAAAAAAAAAAAAAAGAAGAGAAAAGAAACCATGGTTTGACAACAAATGTTCAAAAGTAATAGAGGAGTGATGGGAAGCAAAATTACATTGGCTAGAAAGTCCTACTGGTTGGAGATTAAAAACATTTAGCAACGCAAAGAGGCCAATGCTTTATTTAGACAAAAAAAAAAAAAAAAAAAAAAAGAATATCAGGGAACTTTATTTAAGTATTAACGGATATAGAAAAAGTTATCATTCTGGGGCCAATTTAATGAAAGATGAGAATAGTAGTCTGATATCAGATACAAGCGAGGTTTTGAGTAGAAGAACAAACACTTCAGGCATATTTTGAATGTTCATGAAGGATCTGAATTGGGTATGAGGGTATTGAAATCCAAACTGATGAATCAATAGACCCAGAGCCAAGTATTAGTGAAGTCAAATAAGCCATTAGAAAGTTAAATAACCAGGTATAGATTAAATTACAGAAGAGTTATTTAAAGGAAGGTGGTGAAAAGTTAGAATAGAAATTAATGAATTCCTTTGTTCCATATGGAACCATGAGGTATTACCACAACAATGGAAGGAAGGTATTTAACCAGTAATACCCATTTAAAAAAATGGACATAAAACATAGAGTAATATCTAGAAAGGTAATTCACTGCTACCAACATGTTAAAAAAATGTTTCCAAAATAAATATTATAAGATTAATGCCATACAGATAAAATAATTGGGAATATCAGTGTGGACTTTGACTAAATAGATTAATCAACAGCAGATCTGATTTTTACCAATCGTCAATTTTTTTTTTAAAGTGAGAATATGTCATGATGGTTCATCAATTATACAGAGATTTTAATAAGGCCTAGGATTAAATTAAAAGAAATAAATTATATTAAATTTTGGTTAAGTTTGGGATACCAAAAAACTTGTCAAGCTTATTGAGGGATATTTGACTGACACACATGGCAGGTTACAGTTTGGATGTCACTTATCAGATACTTTTAAATACATAATGGACTGAAACAAGAATATTGCACTTTGCCCATTTATCATTTTATTAAATACAGCCTTAGACTAAACGAATGGTTTTCAAATCTGTACAAAGAGAACTCTTAATACATCTATATTTTGGTGGTTCAGAACCAATTATAATTACAGGATGAACTTACTGTTATAATTAATGGATTATAAGAAAGGTTATTAACATTTAAATACTATTTGGATTTTCTATTAGCCTATATTTGGAAGAAGGTAGAGTAAAGGTGGATGGCTTTTACAATGAATAGAAGATTCAGGATTCGAAGATAAATTGGAGATTCAGATTCATATAATAGTGGATTCAACCCAACTCTAATATAATATCATATCATGGTTACAGAGTTGTCTTAAGGCACCCAAATTTATATCATAAGGAAATTGTTTTTTTCACAACTTAAGGAAAATGCCATACAAGTATTAGTTTCAAAAAACAAAATATAAAGTATTTACTATTTAGTTTGTAAACATAAGCACACTAATAATGGTTATTTTGACATTATCCACTATCTTCATCTTGTCCGTATTCGCATTTATATTTATAAAGTTATGAAGTTAAGCTAACAATTTAGAAGTTCTCGTTTTTGAAAATAATTTGTTAATGAACAAAAACACCACTACCATAAAAAAGAAAAAATTTAACAGTTTATTTCAAAACCAAAAGTTAAAAATGTTAAATGAAGGTTTGTTTAGTAATTAATAGTGTAGTTTCAGTACTTGATAATAATGTTGATAATGTTAATAATAAGCATAATAATGTTTTTTAATAACACTAAAATGTAAACATAAAATGAACAATTAAATTTTAAATTATAAACACAAACATATCATCTTTTTTTACTATGGTAGATGATTTTTATTTATGAAAGTAATAAAAAAATATATTATTTGATGTCAAAGTTATATCAATAGTGACAGCTGCTCAGCAATGAGTTTGCAAATCGATCATGGACACATGAAAGTAGATCTACTAACATTTTCTATCCATCAGATATATCTATTTGTAATACCATTTGGGTGTAAAAAAAAATTGATTAAAATTTGATAATTAGATGGAGATTTGAAGTAAGCATGTATTAATGGAACAGGGGAAGATATATAAAGCCACACATTAAAAGCCTTACCACCGAAGAGCAATGGCTGTGTTTTAGATATAAGATTGTACCTATTGATGGATCTATCTCTTCTCCCAGATTCTCTAGGATGACTGGCGACCCAAACTGTATGGCTGACTCTAACACTCTCATGTAATTGGCGTCGCTCAGTTTGATCACACAGATTCTGTTTCCCTGCTCCATATTCTTCACCCACTTGTTTGCTTGACCTGTGGAAATCAATACAATCATATCAATGCTAATGTTGTATGACCAAGAGTTACAGGGTTGAAACAGTCTCCATCACATTCCTCAATTAGTAACAATCCTCTTCAGCCTCCTTGATTTACAAACATTCTAGAACATTCATAGATATTATATACAATAGTGACTTAAGGTGGGATGGGAGTGGGCACAGTTTCAGGTCTATATATGTTTCTTTAGTTTTCATAAGAAATATATTTTGGGCCAAAATAAATAGAATATTGATTCAAAGTAATCTCAACATTTCTTGAATATGTGTCATCATAATGTATTTGACTAGAGCTTTTTTTAAATAAAAAGTGTCTCACCAAGTACCAATCTGCTATGGTCAAATATTCAAGAACTGTTGGTATGAGAAGAGAAAATTAAACTAAATGTATCTACCTAAGCAATATTTGGTTTAATTTTAACAAAAAAAGGTTTTTTGTTATAAAAAAAGTACAAAAATAACATATCCTATCCAGTCCAGTGTTCCCTTCCATCCTACCTTAAAACAAAAAGTAAACAAAATTTCATCAAAATAAAAAAACATTAAACATTAGTAAGTAACATTAATCAAATGTTTTTTTTCCTACTATTCCACTCATTTTAATTTACTTGCATATTAATTGTAAATTGTTTTTCTTATAAGACTCATTAGTGTACCTATGAAAAAGTAGCATAACTAGCTAACACGTCTTGATTTGAGTAGGTCCACCATTTTAAAATTAACATATTTGGTAAGTTTTATTTCTATTTTGTTGGGAAAATACTATTCACTCTTTATTATTAATTTATAGTGTTACAAGAATCAATATTGATGACTATTCGGTGTATATAACATTCAAGAAATAATAATGAAGTTATACAGCCATTGCTTAACTCCTAGTATTAAAAATTTTTAACAAAAAGTTTTAAGTTCATATAATAAGGACAAATGTTTTAGTCACCTCATAAAATGTTTGTTTAAAAAATATTAATTGTTAATTCAAATAGCACTTTAATTTTAATGAAGGCTGCTCAAGGAAATTCTAAAGTAATGGATGTGGTCTTAGTAAAAGTAAGGCTAATAGTTTAGTCAGTCCCTTTTTTAAACACAATGGTTATTTAACTGTATAATACTTTAGTAAGGATGAGGATAGTGTTAATTTAAGGCAGTAAAGCCTGGTCAAGATTCCTATTTCGACTTCCCCATCACTGGCAAGTTAAAATGGCTTATATGATAAATTGAATGCTCCATAATTTGACTTCCTATTCATTAAATGCTCATTAATGCAGAACATTATTTTAATACTATACTATGCCAGATTATATTGCTATTTTTTATTCTTATCATTATTAATTAATATATTTTTTTTTGTAACTATTAATCATTATATAACATTATTTAGCCTTTTTGTTTATTTTCTCGTGTAAATATATGTATTTGTATGGTACTTGTGTACTTTCAGTGCTGGCCTGTTATAGATCTACAACTGTTGGCCAGCACTATAATAAAGGAAATTGAAATATCATCCATCATCATCATCATCATCATCATTTGTGGAAAACACCTAGTGGAAAGCTTTACGTACTTGAAAAGTGTGGTAGAGGAAAGAGGAGGAAATGAGAGAGAAATTAGGGAAAAGGTAGGCAAGCAGAGAACTTTTACAGAAAGCGTGAAAAGTCTAGTCTGACGTAGAGATGTGCAGGGCAGGACATACTATGTCCCAATATTGCAGTATGCATCAGAAACCTGGGCAATGAAAGAAAGGGAAGATGAAATTTCTGAGGAGTAGGCTAGGTGTTACAAGGATGGACAAGGTAAGAGAGAGTGAAGGAGGAACCCCTGAAGGATAGGATAGAGAAGGCAAGATTGAAGTAGTATTAAGTTTGTGAGGAGCATGTTAGCTGTCACGAGGAGAAACAGGATTAGATATTAAGTTATCAGGGAAAGAGTGGGGGTACAGGTAGTATATGAGATAGTAGAGGAAGCAAGACTGAGATGGTATGGGTGTAATGAGGATGGAGAAGGAGAAGATGTCAGAGAGAATTATGGAGATGAATTATGCAGGAAAAAGACAGCAAAAGGAGGCCAAGAAAGAAATCGAAGGAGAAGGTTAGATAAATTTGCAAATGAGAGGAGAAGAATTGAGATAATTAAAGGAGAAAGAATGGTGGAAGGATAAAGGAAGATGGAGGCATTTTACTAAACTGACCTGGCTAGAGCCTGGAAACAGTT
>JBCFYV010008839.1:20000-26194 GCA_039000515.1 Timema cristinae | reverse complement strand
TTTAAAAATTTTTTTTCCAAACTGGGTAAAAACCCCATTTTTCTTAGGCCTTCACACGCTATAACCGGATTGTCACATTTATGTATATTAATTTAATTATATAATTATTGTAAAAATACTTCAATGATTATCAATTAAATACAGAAAGAGAGTTTTAGGGCGGGCATTTTAAATACAAAACTGTAAGAGCTGGCACATAACAGGAATAAATATAACTAAAAAGAGAATATACATTCTAAAGATTGCAAAATACTAAGTGATAGAAAAGGGTACAAATAGAATCAGTCAGGCTTACACCTCTCTCTTATTCCCCTGTCTCCCCTATCGCGCAGCACAAATTACCGGCAGTAGTTTAAGGTAATTCGACCATAACATTTTATTGCACAACTTAAACACGTGTATTTTTATAAATATAAAACTGATTAAATTTGATTTCAACTCATTACAGTTCAGGGAGTATAAACGGGCGGGACTTGTTTTTAAAATATTTTAATACCAAAAAGAAGGCAAAGTATTAAATGTATGGGCTAATATTTTGTATAATTAAAATAAGCTTACCTAATAAAATGTTTAAACTATAAAAATACAAATAATTTAAAATGTACAAATTTTAAAAGGGTAAAAATTAAAATCATTTTTAATCATACTAGTATAATATAAAGAATTATTTTAAAACCCCAATAATTTGATTTACTCTCATTTGTAATACACAATGTCGTTTTTAAGAATTAAAATTCGTTTGAGTTTTTTTTTTACCCTCTTTAATTAAATTTATTAATGGAACAAATTAATCATTGCAAAACATGAAAAAACTTTTGTTTTAATTTATACAATTTGTAGAAATAACAGCGACTAGCTAAACATAATCCCCCCTATCCAGACAGTGTCGGATAACCAAACTAATTGAGTAATGACTCACTCAAGTAAAAGTAAAGGGAGAGGGTAGAATAATGACATTGATTCCTTCTATATAATATTTCTCTATTCTTTTCTTCCTTCCAAATGTCATTTTGAGCTTGATAAATATTATACCATATCACTTTTGTTTTGATTTACTATTCTTTAAATATTAAATAATTTTCATGAATTTATATTTCACTTGTCTTACGGTTTTAAAGATTAAAAAATTAAAAATTGTATAAACAATGAAAAAATGCTGAAAATAAGCTTACAAGATCTTATTTTTAATAATAACATTGCTGTAAAGGTATGAACTTTAGTAGCCTACTTAGGTAACCCTTGCAAGGTTTTCTTTTATCACCAACGTCTTAACTACGCGTTCGGGTTATACGCCTGATTTTCATACTGCAATTGATTGAAAACTTTGTTATAATTTAAAGGAAATGAAACCCGCATTTACGTGGAAATCCATTTTGTAAAAGCCACAAACAGTTCACCCCGACCAAAAATTCAAACCTCGAGCCCCTTTCCTCGAAAAATTTTTTCTCAACATTCCCAATTTATGCGTTAGCCAAATAAGCCACCGAGGCGGGTCGCGTCTTACTACCCCGTTCGCTTATATAATCTTTAAAATTTGTTGAATTTGGGCTGCGACAAAAACCTAAAGCTCCGGTCGTCGAAAGGGAGGGATTTGTTTTTATAATGCTTCTTTAAGTATATATTTAATAATTTTTAATAATCAAGATTTTAATTTATAGTAAATTTTATTATTAAAATATTCTATTTTATACAAAAATATTAATTAAAATCATAAAAATAAAAAAGTCTTAGTAAAAAAACATAAAAATGAAAAAATAAACAATGACTCAATAGAAAATAAATAAAAATATAGGACCTATATTTGCATAGAATTATTTTGAAAAAATGTGTATTTCATAAAAATAATTTGGTTATCAATTATTATCTTACTAAACTCAGTAATATAAATTACTGGGAATTATTGTTTCAAGCTGCCTGGGTTTTCTGCACATTAGAACTAAGGTAGGGTGTTTTTTCCCTTTCCTCACAAATTAAGGTGTGAATTTCAATGCATTTGATTATATTAATGCTGGATGGGGGGGGGGATCATCCCCATCACCAACCCCCATTCCAGAATTTAACCCCTGCAAGAACCTACCAACATAGTTTTTTATAAGCAGTGTTTGAGTGAATACAGAGTAATGGTGATCATGTCGCTCTAACTGCTGGTGTCATGGTGAAAAGGCTTTGATCAATTTTTGGTGATGATAGCTCGTCACGTGAAGTGAGTGAACCACCGTTTCGGGAAATATTGCATTGAAGAAACCGAGTATAATACAATTCTAAACATTTTTCTGCGTCAACATTTATAACATTTACTAAATTATGAATGTTAGTTTAAAAAATCTAAACAAAATTTACAGATGCAGATCACATACTGAACGTAAAGTATTAAAATGGTTTTAGTAACGGTTAAATAATGTTCTTCCTTCAGAATCCCACTATACTGTAAACAAAGCGTAACAAACATGTGTTGTGTTGAAAGAAATAGTGGTTAAATGGCAGGTCTATGTTATATACCATACATAATTCATTTAAATTAGTTAATAAATTACAACCAGACTAGGAATCGACCCGCGCCTTAAGAAAACTATGAGGGAAAGTTACTCATCCACCCATGTAACCCTTACCAAATACCGGTGCATAGGGGTGGTCATATTGTCTAAGGCATCAATAGACTGTACTGCCGTTGACTTTGGGAAGGTTAAATTCCAATCTCAGCTCCATTTGGCAGGGTTATTTTCAAAATGCGATTTGTCACAGTATTCTCTCCCCCACCCTAATTTTGGTGACTGTCTATAAAAAAATTACTGTCCTAACGCTAAATCTAAAAAGATTAGTAACCCCTTTTTTTAAAAGTATCAATGATAAAAAGGTAACCTCATTGGCCTAAAAGGCATTTTGCCTAAATTTTAGGCAAACCCTTCAGGGCCCAAATGCCTTTAAGGCCAAATGCTTTTTTGGCCAAATGTTTTGCCAAAACCTTTTAGGCCAAATGCCTTAGGCCCCAAAAGACTTTAGGCCAAACCCTTTTACCAAATCCTTTAAAAAGGGGGAAAAAAATTTTTTTTTTTTTTAAAAACCCCCCCTTTTTAAAAAAATTTTTTTTAAAAAAATTTAAAAAAAAAGGGGGGGGAAAAAAAAAGGTTTTTTAAAAAGGGTTTTTAAAATTTAAAATTTTTCCCAAAAAAAAAACCAAAAAAAGGAAAAAATTTTTGGGAAAAAAATTAAAAGGGCCCTTTTTTTTTTTAAAAAAAATTTTTTTTTTTAAAAAAAACCAAAAGGGGGGGGGTTTTTTTGGGGGGGAAAAGGGGGCCCCCCCCCCCCTTTTTTTAAAAGGGCCCCGGGGGTTTTGGGGGGGGAAAAAACCCCCCGGGGGGGAAAAAAAAATTAAAAAAAAACCCCCTTTTTCAGGGTTTTTTCCAAAGGTTTTAAAATTTTTCCCCCCCCTTTTTGGGGTTTTAAAAAAAAAACCCCCCCAAAAACCCCCCCCAAATTTTTTAAAAAAAAATTTTTTTTTTTTCCCCCCCAAAAAAAAACCCCCTTTTTTTGGGGGAAAAATTTTTTCCCTTTTTTTTTAAAAAGTTTTTGGAAAAAATTTTAACCCAAGGGAAAAAATTTTTGGGGGAAAAAAGGGGGTTTGGGGCCCCCCTTTTAAAAAAATTTTAAAGAAATTTTAAAAATTTTTAAAAAAAAAACCCCCAAAAAAACCTTTTTTTTTTAAAAAAAAAAAAAAATTTTTTTTTTTGTTTTTTTTTTTTCCCCCCCTTTTTTCCCGTAATTAACCCCCCCCCCCTTTTTTTTTTAAACCCCCCCGGTTTTTTTTTTTTCCCCCCCCCAAAAAAGGGGCCCCCCCCCGGGGGGTTCCCCTTTTTTAAACCCCCTTAAAAAAATTTTAAAAATTTAAAAAAATTTTAAAAAAAAGGGGCCCCCCCCAAAAAATTTTTTTTTCCCCCCTTTTTTTTTAAAAAAAAAAATTTTAAAAACCCCTTTTTAAAAAAAAAAAAACCCCCCCCAAATTTTTTTTTTTTTTTTAAAAAAATTTTTTTTTTAAAAAAAAAAAAAAGGGGGGAAAAAAAAATTTTTTTGGGGAAAAAAATTAAAATTTAAAAAAAAAAAAAAATTTTTTAAAAATAATTTGGGGGAAAAAAAAAAGGGGGGAAAAAAAATTTTTTTTAAAAAAAAAAATTTTTTTTTTTTCCCCCCCCAAAAAAAAAAAAAAAATTTTTTTAAAAAAATTTTTTTTTTAAAAAAACCCTTTTTTTTTTTAAATTTTAAGTTTTTAAAAGATGGGGGGTTTGAAAAAAAAAGGGGGGAAAAAAAAAATTTTTTTCCCAAAAAAATTTTTTTGGGGGTTCTTTTTTCCGGGGGGGGGGTTTTTTTAAAAAAAAAAATTTTTTCCCCCCCAAAAAAATAAAAAAAAAAAATTTGGCCTTTAAAAAAAAATTTTGGGAAAAGGGCCCTTAAAATTAAAAAGTTTTTTTTTTATATTTTTTTTTTTTTTAAAAAAATTTTTTTTTTAAAAAAAAATTTTTTAAAATTTTTAAAAATTTTTTTTTTTTTGGGGGGAAAAAAAAAAAATTTTTTTTTTAAAAAATTTTTTAAAAACAAAAATTTTAATAAAAACCAACCCTTTTTTTTTTTAAAAAAAGGGGGGAAAAAATTTTTTAAAAATTTTTTTAAAAAAAAAATTTTTTTTTTTTTTTTCCCCCCAAAAAACCTTTTTAAATTTAAAAAATTTTTTAAAAATTTTTTAAAAAAAAAATTTTTTTTTTTTTAAATTTTTTTTTGGAAAATTTTTAAAAAAAAATTTTTTTTTTTTTAAAAAATTTAAAAAAATTTTAAAAAAATTTTTGGGGTTGGGGGTTTCCAAAAAAAAAAAAAAAACCCCTTTTGAAATTTTTTTATTTTAATTTTTTTTTTTTTTTTAAAAAAAAATTTTTAAAAAATTTTTTTTTGGTTTTTGGTTTTTTTTTAAAAAAACCAAATTTTTTTTTTTTCAAAGTTTTTTTTAAATTTTCCCCCCCCCCCAAAAAAAATTTTAATTTTTTTTTTAAAAAAAAATTTTTAAAATTTTTTTTTTTTTTTAAAAATTTTTTTTTAAAAAAAAAAAAAAAAATTTTTTTTTTTTAAAAATTTAAAAAAAAAAATTTTTTTTTAAAAAAACCAAAAATTTTAAAAAAAAAAATTTAATTTTTTTTTTTTTTAAAAAATTTTTTTTTTGGGGGTTTTTTTTTGGGGGGTTTTTAAAAACCCCCTTTTTTAAAAAATTTTTTTTTTAAAAATTTTTAAAAAATTTTAAAAATTTTTAAAATTTTTTTTGGGGGGGGGGTTTTTTTTTAAAAAAAAAAAATTTTTTTTTAAAGATTTGGTTAAAAAAAAAATTTTAAAAAAAAGGGGGGGGGGAAAATTAAAACAAAAAAAAAGGGGGGAAAAAAAAAAAATTTTTCCCCCAAAAAAATTTTTTTAAAATTGGGGGGCCCCCAAAAAACCCCCTTTTAATTCAAAAAAGGGGATTTTTAAAATTTAAAAAAATTTTAAAATTTTTTTAAAAATTTTTTTTTTCCCTTATTTTTAAAAAAAATTAAAATTTTTAAAAACCCCCTTTTTTTAAAAAAGGGGAAAAAGGGGGGTTTTTCCCAAAAAAAAAATTAAAAAAAAAAAAAAAAGGGGGCCGGGGCCCCCCCCCTTTTTTCCCCCGGGGGGAAAAAAAAAAAACCCCCTTTTTTGGGGGGGAAAAGGCCCCCAAAGGGGGGGCCCCGGGCCCTTAAAATTTTTAAAAAAAAATTTTTTTTTTTAAAAATTAATTTTTTAAAAAAAGGGGGGGGAAAAATTTTGGGGGCCCCCCTTTTTTTTTTTTAAAAAAACCCCTCAAAACCCTTTTTTTAAAAAAATTTTTTTTTCCCCCAAAAAAAAACCCCCCAAAATTTTTTAAAATTTTAAAAAATTTTTTCCCAAACCTGGGGGTTTTTTTGGGGGTTTTCCCAAAAAAAAATTTTAATTTTTTTGGGGGTCCCCAAAAAAATTTTTTTAAAAAAAAACCCTTTTGGGAATTTTAATTTTTAAAAAGGGGTTTTAAAAAACCCCCTTTTTTTAAAATTTTTTCCGGGTTTTAAATTTTGGGAAAATTTTTTTTTTAAAAAAAAATTTTGGTTTTTTTTTTAAAAAAATTTTTTTAAAAAATTTTTTTTTTTTTTTTTTTTTTTTTTTTTAAA
>JBCFYV010008839.1:10000-15000 GCA_039000515.1 Timema cristinae | reverse complement strand
AAACCCCCAAAATTTTTTTTTTGGGTAAAAAGGAAAAAAAAAATTTTTTTTTTTTTTAAAAAAAAAAAAAAAATTTTTGGGGTTTAAAAAATTTTAAATTTTTTTTAAAAATTTTTAAACCCCCCGGGGGGAAAATTTTTCCCCTTTTAAAACCCCCACTTTTTTTTTTTTGGGGGGGGAAAAAAAAGGGGAAAAAAAACCCTTTTTTAAATTTTAAAATTTTTTTTAAAAAAAAAAGGGAAAAAAAATTTTTAAAAATTTGTTTTTTTTTTTTTTTAAAAAGAATTTTAAAAATTTTTTAAAATTTTTTTTTAAAAAATTAAAAAAAAAATTTTTTTTTTGGGGGGGAAAAAAAAAAGGAAAAGGGGTTTTTTTTTTTTTAAAAAAAATTTTTTAAAAAGGTTTTTTTTTTAAACAAGGGAAAAACCCAAAAAAAAATTTTTTAAGGGTTTTTTTAAAAAATTTTTTTTTTTTTTTTGGGGGAAATTTTTTTGGGGGGGGGAAAAAGGGGAAAAAAATTTTTTTTAAAAAAAGGGGTTTTTTTTTTTGGGGGGAAAAAAAAAAAATTTAAAAAAAAAAAAATTTGGTTATTTTAAAAAAAAAAAAAAACCCCCCTTTTTTTTTTTTTTTTTTTTTGGTTTTTTTTTTATTTTTTTTGGGGGAAAAATTTTTGGGGAAGTTTTTAAAAAAAAAGGGGGGAAGGGAAATTTAAAATTTAAAAAAATTTTTAAAAAACAAATTTTTTTTTTTTTTTTTTTTTGGGGGTTTTTTTTTTAAATTTTTTTTAAAAAAAATTTTTTTTTTTTTAAAAAAAAAAAAAAAAAAAAATTTTTTTTTTTTTTGGGGTTTTTAAAATTTTTTAAAAATTTGGGTTTTTGGGGGGGGGGAAAAAAATTTTTGGGGGGGTTTTTGGGAAAAAAAATTTTTTTTTTTTTTTGGGGGGAAATTTTTTTAAAATTTTTTAAAAATTAAAAAAAAAATTTTTTTTTAAATTAAAAAAACCAAATTTAAATTTAAAAAATTAAAAATTTTTTATTTTTTTTTTTTTTAAAAAAAAAAAATTTTTTAAAAAAAGGTTGTTTTTTTTTTTAAAATTTTAAAGCCCCCTTTTTAAAAGGGGGGGGGTTTTAAAGCCTTTTTTTTTTAAAAAATTTTTTTTTTTTTTCCTTTTTTTTTAAAAAAAACCCTTTTCCACGGAAATTGGAAAATTTTTTTTTTTTAAAAAAAACCAAATTTCCCAAGGGTTTTTTTTTAAAATTTGTTTTTTTTTTGGGAAATTTTTTTTAAAATTTTAAAAAAAAATTTTTTTTTTTTTTTTTAAAATTTTCCCCCCAAAAAAAAAAGGGGGGTTTTTTAAAGGGAATTTTTAATTAAAAAATTTTTTTTAAAAATTTTTTTTTCCCCAAAAAATTTTTTTTTTCCCCTTTTGAAAAAAATTTTTTTTTAAAAAATTTTTCCAAAAAAAAAAATTTTTTTTTTTAAAAAAAAAAAAAACCCTTTTTTTTTTTTGGGTTTTTATTTTTTAAGGGGAAAAAAAATTTTTAAAAAAAATTTTTTTTTTTAAAGCCCCCCCCCAAAAAATTTAAAAAAAAAAAAAAAACCCCCAATTTTTTTTAAAAAAAAATTTTTTTTAAAAAATTTTTTTAATTTTTAAAAAAAAATTTTTTGGGGCCCCCCAAAAAAATTTAAATAAAAAATTTTTTTTAAAAAAAAAAAAAAATTTTTTTTTAAAAGGAAATTAATTTTTTTTTAAAAAAATTTTTTCCCCAAAAATTTTTTAAAAAATTTTTTTTCCAATCAAAATTTTTTTTTTAAAAAAAATTTTTTTGGGATTTTTAAAATTTTTTTTTTTTCCCCCCCAAAAAAAATTTTTTTTTTTTTTTTTTTAAAAGGGAAAACCAAAAAACCCTTTTAAATTTTTAAAATTTTTTTTTTAAAAATTTTTTTTTAAAAAAAAATTTTTTTCCAAAAATTTTTAAAAAAATTTTTTCCCCCCAAAAATTTTTTTTCCCCCGGAAAAAAAAAAAAAAACCCAAAAAATTTTTTTTTTTAAAATTTTAAAAAAAAAAAGGGGTTTTTTCATTTAAAAAAAAAAAAAATTTTTTAAAACCCCCCAAAAAATTTTGGGTTTTTTTTTTTTTTAAAAACCCCCCCCCAAAAAATTTTGGAAAAATTTCCCCCAAAAAAAAGGGGGGGTTTTAAAAAAAAAAATTTTTTTTAAAAATTTTAAAAAAATTTCCCCCTTTTTTTTTTTAAAAATTTTTTAAAAAAAACTTTTAAAATTTTGAAAAAAAAAATTTTTAAAGGTTTTTTTTTTTTTTCCTTTTTAAAAAAATTTTTTTAAATTTTAAAAATTTTTTTTTCCAAAAACCCCCTTTTTTTTAAAAATTTTGTTTAATTTAATTCCCAAAAATTTTTTCCCCCCGGGGTTTTTTAAATTTTTTTTTTTGGTTTCCCCCAAAATTTGGTTTTTTTTTTTAAATTTTTTAAATTCCAAAAAAAAATTTTTTTAAAAAAAAAAACCCAAAAATTTTTTAAAAAAATTTTTTTTTTAATTTAACCAAAAACCCCCCCAAAATTTTTTTTTTTTTTTTTAAAATTTTTTTTTTAAAAAAAAATTTTTTTTTTAAAAAATTAAAATTTTAATTTTTTTCCCCTTTGAAAAAAAATTTTAAATTTAAATTTTTTTTTTTCAAAAATTTTTGAAAAATTTTTGGGGGGAAAAACCGGGTTTTTAAATTTAAAAAAATTTTTTTTTTTAAAAGGGGGCCTTTTTTTTAAATTTTTAATTTTTTCCCAAATTTCCCCTTTTTTTCCCCTTTTTTTTTTTTTTCCCCCAAAATTTTTTTTAAAAAATTTTTTTTTTAAAAAAAAGGGCCCCCTTTTCAATGTTTAAAAAAAAATTTTTTAAAAAATTTTTTAAAAACAAAAAATTTTCTTTTTTTAAAAAAATTTTTTGAAAAAAAATTTTTTTTTTTTTTTTAAAAATTTTTTAAAAAAAAATTTTTTTTAAAAAAATTCCCCCAAAAAAAAAAAAATTTTTAAAAATTTTTTTAAAGTTTTTTAAAACAAAAAGGGGGTTTTTTAAAAAAAAAAATTTTTTTTTTTTTTTTTTTTTAAAGTTAAAAAAAGGTTTTTTTAAAAATTTTTTTTTAAAAAAAAAAAAAAAATTTTTTTTTAAAAAAAAAAAACAATTTTTTTTTTTTTAAAAAATTTTTTTTTTTAAAAAAAAATTTTTTTTTTTTTAAAAAAAATTTTTTTTAAAAAAATTTTTGGTTTTTTTTAAAAATTTTTAAAAAAAAAAAATTTTTTTTTTTTTTCCCAAAAAAAAAAATTTTTTCTTCCCCCAAAAAAATTAAAAAAAAATTTTTTTAAAAAAAAAAAAGTTTTACCCCCCTTTTTTATTTTTAAAACCATTTTTTTGTTTTTTCCCGAAATTTTTTTTTTTGCCCCAAATTTTTTTTAAATTTTTTTTTTTTTAAAAAAAATTTTTTTAAAAAAAAAAGTTTTTTCCCCCAAAAAAAAAATTTTTTTTTATTTTTTTTTTTAAAAAAATTTTTTTTTTTTTTTTTAAAAAAAATGTTTTTTTTTTTTTTTTTTTCCCCAAATTTTTTAAAACAAATTTTTTTTTTTTAAAAATTACAAAATTTTTTTTTTTTTTTTAAAAATTTTCCCCAATTTTACTTTTTTGGGGAAAAAAATTTTTTTTCCAAAATTTTTTTTTAAAATTTTTTTTTTTTTTTTTTTTTTTTAAAAAAAAATTTTTTTAAATTTTTTTTTAAAAAAAATTTTTTTTTTAAAAAATTTTTTTTTTAAAAAATTTTAATTTTTTTTTAAAAATTTTTTTTTAAATTTTAAAAAAAAATTGTAAAAACCAAAATTTTCCCCCAAAGTTTTTTTTTTTCCCCCTTTTTTTTCCCCTTTTTTTTGGGGGGAAAAACCCCCCCCCTTTTTTTTAAAAAAAATTTTTTCCACCCCCCATTTTTTCCCCCCCCTTTTTTTAAAAAAAAACCCCCCCCCTTTTTTTTTGGGGAAAAGAAAAAAATTTTTCGGGCCGGGCCCCCCCCCCTTTTTTGGGGGGGCCAACCCATTTTTCCCCTTTTTTTTTTGGGGGGGAAAAAAAAATTTTAATTTTTTTAAAAAAAAAACCCCCCCCCCCCTTTTTTTGGGTTAAAAAAAAAAAAGGGGGGTTTTTTTTAAAAAAGTTTTTTTTTTTTTTTGGGGGGGTTTAAATTTGGGAAAAATTTTTTTTTAAAAAAATTTTTTTAATTTTTTCCTTTTTTTTTCCCCCTTTTTTTTTTTTTTAAAAAAAAAGGAATTTTTTTTTTAAATTTTTTTTTTTTAAAAATTTTTTTTTTTAAATTTTTTTTTTTAAATTTTTTTTTTTTTTTTTTGGGTTTTTTTTTTTTTATTTTTTTTTTAAAAAATATTTTTTAATTTTTTTTTTTTTAAAAAAAATTTTTTAAAAAAAAAAAATTTTTTTTAAAAATAAAAAAAATTTTTTTAAAAATTTTTAAAAAAAAAATTTTTTTTTTTAAAAAAAAAATTTTCCTTTTTTTAAAAAATTTTGGGGGAAAGGGGCCTTTTAAAAAAACCCAAAAAGGGCCAAAGGGGGGTTTGTTTTTTTTTAAAAAAAATTTTAAAAAAATTCAAAAAACCAAAAAGGGGGAATTTTTTGGGGGGGAAAAAAAATTTAAAAAAAAAAAAAAAAAAAAAAGAAAAAAAAAAATTTTTTTTTTTTTAAAATTTTAAAAAAAAAAAAAAAAATTTTTTTTTTTTTTAAAAAAATTTTTCCCCCAAAAAAAAAAAAAAAAAATTTTTTTAACAAAAAAAAAAAAAGGGGAAACCCGCCCCCTTGGAAATTTTTTTTTAAAAAATTTTAAAAAAAAAAAAAAAAAAATTTTTTTTTTTTCCCCCCAAAAAAAATTTGATTTTTTTTTGGGGGGAAAAAAAACAAAAAAAGGATCATTTTAAAAAAAAAAAGGGGGGGGGGGTTTGAA
>JBCFYV010008839.1:0-5000 GCA_039000515.1 Timema cristinae | reverse complement strand
TTTTTTTTTGGTTAAAATTTTTTTTTTTTGTTTTTTTTTTTTTTTGGTTTTTTTTTTTTTTTTTTTTTTTTTTTTTTTTTTTTTGGTTTTTGTTTTTTTTTTTTTTTTTGGAAAAAATTTTTTTTTTTTTTTTAAATTTTTTTTTTTTTTTTTTTTTTTTTTTTTTTTTTTTTTTTTTTTTTTTTACAAAAATTAAAAATTTTTTTTTTTTTTTTTGGGTTTTTGGGTTTTTTTTTGGGGGTTTTTTTTTTTTTTTTTTTTTTTGGGGGGGGTTTTTTTTTTTTTTTTTTTTTATTTAAAAAATTTTTTTTTTTTTTTTTTTTTTTTTTTTTTTTTTTTTTTTTTAAAATTTTTTTTTTTTTCCCCGGGGAAAATTTTTTTTGGGGGGAAAAAATTTTTTTTTTTTTTTTTTTTTTTTAATTTTTTTTTTTTTTTTTTTTTTTTTTTTTTTTTTTTTTTTTTTTTTTTTTTTTTTTTTTTTTTTTTTTTTTTTTGGGGGTTTTTTTTTTCCACCTTTTTTTGGGCCCCTTTTTTTTTTAAAATTTTGGGGGGTTTTTTTTTTTTAAAAATTTTTTTGTTTTTGGGGGTTTTTTTTTTTTTCCCCCTTTTTTGCGGGAAAAATCTAACGAGGGACATAAATTTGCACTTTAAAAATGTTAAAAAGGTAAAGTAATTGGGGAACGATGCTTAAAAAGCTTATAATAAATATTTTCACTTTTTTGAAAAATTTTTTTTTTTAAATTGATATTTTTTATTTATAAAAACACCCCACTAAAAAATAAGAGAATCTTTTAAAAACAAAATTATATTTTTGCTTTCAAATTATTTGACATCATTTTAAAAATTTTTAATTTATTTTAATTTAGCCCCCCGCCCCTTACAACTTTTTGGGTTTTATACGCTTTAATACAAATTTACGCTAATGGTTTGGGGAAATTTAAAAAAATTTCAATTAGGGAAAAGTAAAACCCATTTTACGGGGAAGGAAGAGTGGAAAACCTTTTAAAACCCCCCCCCCCCCCCCCTAAATTTTAAATAAAGTTTTAAAAGTTTTCAACCTCGATCTCCCAGTCATTTGGGGGGGCGGGGCTCAACAGGCCCTACGCTTTTTTCCCCAAACTACTCGCCAAAGGGGGGTACATCATATTAAAAAAAAAAGTAAACTTTTTGTTTATTTTTTTAATGGCATTTTGTCAAAAAAAAAACTATTAAACTTTTTTATAGAGGACTGAAACTGCCACATTATGAAAAAACCAGACCCCTTTAATAAAACTTTATTTACAGTTTTGGGGGAAACAATAAAATGTTGCGCAAGAAAAATTTTAAACTACAGTAATGTTTTTAAAATTTAAATTTTGGGATGATAGACAATACAATTTTCTCTTGGCCCTTAAGCCCAATTTTAAGGATATTTGAAAAAATCTGCTTGAAGTGGGGGAAAAAAACCGGGCCCAAATTAAAAAGGACGGAAAAAATAAAATTTAAATTTGTTTTATTTCTCATTTTCAAAAAAAAAAAATTTTACATTGAAATTTTATAAACCCCGTATCCCAAGAACGAAAACAGTAAGAGTGCAAAGCGAGTGTTTTTAAATTTGCCTCAAAATTAACCCTTCTGCAAAAAGGGTAAGCTTTTAAGAAGCAAATTTAAACACCACTCACATTTTTGAGTGTATTTTAAAAATTTTTTAAAAATCCACTCAAAAATCAACATTTCTTTCACTTTTCCCAACGTTTGCTTATTTAATTCTTACAGCCCAAATCTTATCCCTTTAGGAAGGAAAGACTCAATTTTCGAATTCTTAAAAATTGACCAAAAAGAAACTTATCAGAAGGGTTTAAAAATAAAAAATCCTCCCAATTTTATAAGTCATATGGTAAGACTGATTAAAAGTTTTTGGGCCCCTTCTTTAACTCAATACATGTTTTAAAAAAATAATTTATGACTTTTGGTTATAAAATTCTAAAAACTACCAAACAAAAAATTTAAACTATTTAAATTATAATACATTATAAAAAAATTTTAAATTTAATTTTAAAAAAGGGATGAGCTATGTTTAAATTTTTAATTTTTGTACGGTATAAATTTGTTGTGAGCTTTTTTTTTTATTCACTAGTTATCACATTCGCCAGGGGAAAAATTTTATTTTTCAAATCAGTAAAAGGGTAAATTTTGGGGTTAAAATTTTTCCCTTCAAAATTTAAAAATTTGAGCGCGTTCCCCCCGACGACACAAACCCCCCTTTGGCTTCAATGTCTGCCCAAACTGGAACAAGGGAGTAGCCAAAAAACCCGTATTTTTAGAATTTTGTTTTTTAAAACACCTGGCATTTTTTTTTTATCTTTCAAATTTTTTTTTTCTCTAAAAAAGCTTTTCTTTCTGTTAGCGGGGAATAAAATATTAAAAGAAAAAAGTTTATGTACTTATAAGACTATACCAGGGCGGGTCCTTTCTGGTCGTATTTTTAAAAACCCACTCGAAGCAAACGCGTTGTCCCATTATAAATGTAAATCCTAACGAATGCTTTTTTGTTATCATACAAAAAAACCTTTTCCCCCCCCCAAATACAATAAATATTTTCCCCAAAAAAAAATTTTTCTTTTAAAATTTTTACAAAAAAAAATTAAAAATTTTAAAATTTTTTTATTTTTTGGTGAACCATGGGGGAAAGGATTTTTTTGGCTGATTTAAGGGGGTAAATGTACCATTTTAAAAAATGCAACCCCCTAATATGGGAAAATTTAAAGGTAACAACAAATATTAATAATATATAGAGAAATAGGGATATTAAAAAAAGGTAAAATTGAATGGCACAAACCCCCTTTGGGAAACCCAAAGGCAAAGATCCCACAGGGCGAAGTTGCCTTTTGTAAAAAGTGCAGGGTGGAGCTCATTGTGTGTTTAAAAAATTTATTTCCGTTTTTTGGTGTTTAAATTGTCCGCTTTTTTCATATTTCTGTGCATCCAAAAATGATATTTGGGAATTTCTGAAAAATTTTAATATGCATTAATTTTTTTTTCCCGTTTGTAAATTTCCCCTGTGAAATAATGAAAAAACCCTAGTTTTTTTAAAAGATGATGTAGGTGGATGGGGGATGTGGAATTTCGTTGTCCGGGGCATACACCATTTTTTATCAAATAATGGTGGGGGGGGCCCCTCTCTCCCCCCCCATTTGGGAGAGAAAGGGGGCATTGGGTTGGTTAAAAAGAGAAAGGGACAAAACCCAATATGCCCTAAAAGCGGGAAACGAGCAGGTAAAGGCCTACAAGGTCCCTAAAAAAGGGGCCCCCGTGAAAAAAATAAATAAATTTTGACGGGTTTTTGGGAATTTAACCCAAGGATTTTGTGCCTTTTGTTCCCAAAATTTACCAATAAGCAAAAACATCTATAAAAGGAAAACCACCCGCGCTTCCCGTCAGAAGAGGAAACCCGGGGAAAAGCTTTCTCAAGGGGGTGTCAATAAAAAAACCCCTCTTTTAGGCAAAGGGAATTAAAACAGTTTTTTTAAAATAAACCCCGACAACTTTAAAAAAACAGAAAATAAAAAACAAAAATTTTACAAAGCAAAAATCTTGGGGGCCATCTTCAAAACTTGGAAAATTTATGCAGAAAAGAAGCTAGTTTAAACCACATAAAAAAGCTTTAAAAGGGGGGTTTTTGAACCTACAGAAAAGATGTGCGTACCTTCTTTTGAATTTGGGAATTCCCCTTTTAAAAAAAACAACACACTTTTAACAAAGACAGTAGGGTGGCAGGGGGACGTTTGGTTTGGGTCCTTTTTTTGCGCCGCAAACCCCCAGCTTTCTGGAAAACTGAAGGTATCATTTGAAACAAAGGGCAAAGGTATGAAAAGAGAAGAAGTTAAACATTTCTTTTATCTTTTGACGACAATTTTGGTTAAACACAATCTAATGGAAAAACCGGGGAAAAAATTTGGAATCAAAAAGAAATTGGGGGGCCAAAACTAAAAAATGACCCTGGCCATGTTTTTTGCCGCTTTGAGGGAGCAAAAGGGTGTTTCAGTGGTAACCTCAGCCGAGAAAAAGGGGAAAAAATTACGGGGTTGGCCTTTTGGGAGTGCAGAGGGGGAAATTTTTTCCCCCCTACTGTGTGTTTAAAAGGGAAATAACAAAAGCCTCAGTATGGGAAAGGGGGCACCACCTGGGACCCAGATAAAAAGAAAAAAAAAATACTAAAATTGAAAAGAATTTAATTTATGGACTGGGGTCACAGGGCCCTTTTTCCTCGTAAGCCAAGGAAAAGGAAAAAATTTTATTTTTTAAAAATGGTCATTCCGCCCCCATGAAAAATCTGCAAAATTACTTCAAATTGCACAGGAACCCGTGAAAATTTTAATTTTTTTTGGGCTTCCTAAAAACCAAAAAACAACGCCCCAAACCCGCAGCCTTGGACCGAGTAAATCTTTAAACCTTTTTTAAAAAGTATTTCCCAAAAATGCTTGTGCAAAAATGATGAGTCTAAAAAAACAAGGCTCCCAAAAAGATTTATATGGGGAGTTGTTAAATAAGGGTTGGGGTGCTGTGCCAAACCCCCCCCCCCCCCCCAAAAAGGGGAAACCAAATTTTTCCAAGCAAAGGAAAAATATCCTTTGGGCAAAACGCAAACCCAAACCCTGCTTAATTTTGCTATTCTGCGACAAAACCCCCAATAAACTGGGCACCTTTGGCCCCTGTTTTTTTTTTTGTTTAAAAAATTTGTAAATCCCGTTTTTCTTGTAATTTCCCCCCCTTTTTGTGTATCCCCTTTTTTTTTTCCTTAATTGGGTTTTTTCTGTTTTTGGTTTTTAAAGGGGAATGGGGGAAAAAAAAATCGTGTGGGGTTTTTTTTAAAAAAAAAATTTTTTTAAAAAAAAAAAAATTAAAAAGGGGGGTTGAAAAAAATTTTAGGTTGGGTTGGGGTTTTTTAAAAAAAATTGGCCCTTGGCCCCCCCGGCGGGGAAAAACTTTTTTTTTTTTACCCCCAAAAAAAAAGGGGAAAG
>JBCFYV010008835.1:0-34074 GCA_039000515.1 Timema cristinae | reverse complement strand
CTATCCTGTATGTTTTATCGGCCAATTAAGTCTCCGGGGCTCTCTCTCTCGCCTGGCTGCCTTCGGCCGTTCCCTGATATTCCGCGCGGGCTCGAGTATGCTCGAAGCTATAAACGCGGGGGTATCGGGAGGAGTCGGGACAGTTGGACGAGGGAGGGAACTCCAACAATAAGTATCGGTATCTAAATATTAAGCTGGAAAAATGTTTTTTTTATCTAGTATTAATAATCTCTTACCGGCTTTGGTGTCCACGTGGTCTAAAAAAATTAAATGTTTCTACCCAAGTTTGGATCAAATTTCTTGGATCTGTAGGGCCTAGGTCTATGCACACTTATTTATTGGATAGAGAATGTATTTTAATATCAGGGCCCCGCTTTGTGCTTTTGACTAAAATGGTATGGGCCTTGGAGTGGCTTAGAAATGTGTGTAATTCAAGATTTCTCCTCATGATTGGTCAAATTTTATATAAATATTGATATAAAATAGGATTATTTAATGCATATGGTTTGTAATATTCATTTTTGGGCCTTAAAAAAGTATAAATATTATATAAATGTTGATATAAAATAGGATTCTGGATTTTGATAATCATTTTCGGTCCTTAAAAATATCTTTAATGCATATGGTTTGTAATATTTATCTAGCTATAACACCGCATTCTTTAAAATTTATGTTAAAATTAATGTAGCTATAGACGTTTCAAATGTCTAATTTAGTATTATATTTAGTTGGTTACAAGCCGGAATCTTACCCTAAATTCTCTAAAACAAACGTTTTTGAGGGTGTGTCATAGTTCAACCTCGTTCATGGATAAATGCATACTATAATTGTAACTACTCAGCCAATAAGTTATTTATATATTGCCGGCTCTCCAGGAATGTAAAACCATAGAGAAAGTATACATTTCTCTATGGTAAAACTCAGAATATAAAAAACAATAATTTTACCGGTTGCTCTTTATGGTTGTGTAACGTGGTCTCTTACCTTACATTGCGAAAACAAATTTAAGTTGTTCTAAAACAAGGTGGCTAAGAAGATAGTTGGTGCAAATGGTATGAGGCTACTGGGGAGTTTACGTTATATAATGAAGAGTTACATACCCTTTACTTATTAGAAAACATTGTTAAGATAATTAAGACTCGTATATTACGATGGGCAGGACATGCAACACAAAGGGAGATTCTAGAACCTTGTTTAGGGTATTGACTTGCAAACCCAATGGGAAGATCTAGACGTAGATGGGAGGATAACATTAGAATGGACCTGAAAGAGAGAGGGTTTAATGAGGTGGACTGGATAGAACTATCTCGGTGACATACTTTTGTAAGGGCGGCAATTACTTTTTGAGTTCCTAGTGCCATAGAGCAATTAAGTAAGTACTCCTCCACCTCTTCAATTCCCATTCTCAATTTGAAATTTTAAGATTTAGTTAGACCGTTTAAGACAACCAAATAAAATCCTTTCAGATTTCAACCTAACCACATCGAACATAGTTTTCTAAATTAGTTATTTAAATTTCATAATGCTCGGATGCCATTCTGATATCTGGGATGGTCCTTTACATACATGCAGAGTTTCAATTTTATACTCCTCAAAAATTGTGTTTATATTAGCTTGAAAATTTTTTAGGTGATCTTCCCTCCCCATTTTCCACTCCAATTTAAAATTTAAGAATTAAGAACTTTATAAAGTTATTTTCATCGTCCTTATGCCCGCCTGTCAAAAGTCAATCGTCTAATAATGTGAGAAATATAGTTTATTCTTATAGTTTTGGAAATTTTATCCCCATCACTTTCCCAGAATAACATTTAAGATTTAAAATTTTCAGAATCTGATGGACATTTTGACTGGGCCTTTTACACTCCTTTAGAATTTCAGTTTTCAACTAACGTCTGAAAATTCCAAATTTTAAAACTTATTTTCTTATATGAAATCATACTTCTATTCTTGGCAAATTTAAATTTTCTCCTGGAATACTAATTAAAAATGTTAAATTTTCAGACTTTTACGGATAAGTTTCATTTATATTAGTTTTGGAAATTTGGTAGTCCCAACCTGTTTCTCCAACTCACTCTTATTGACAAAATAAAGCTTTCATGCACTGCTTGACAATTAAAAATAGTTTAAAATGGGGTTGGTCAAAATCGGATAAGAGACGAAGTTAATAGCCGGATCAACATTTATATATATTTTACTTTGCCTTTTTTTGTCAAAATAAAGGCGTCACTCATTGTTTGACCCAATTATAAATCGTTTAGAAATAGTTTGGTCCAAATCGGTTGGTAAAGAAAAACAAAGTGTATCACTGGAAAAATGTATGACCCCTTTGTATTATTATTATACATGGGGAAGGGGGGGGGGCTCAAAATGTACAGAATTAATAGAAACAACTACAGCCTAGTGTGGTATAAAACTGAAATTTGGCAGGCAGGTGAAAAATACTAAATCCAAATAACTATAGCATTTTTTAATTAGACTCCGGCAAATTAAGGTGGAGGAGGAGAAGTTTAAAAAATACTTTTAGGTGTGGTAGAAAACTTAAATTTGCTTGACAGGTAGAAAAACAACTCCATATAACCAGATAAGTCATAAAATTATAATTGTTTAAGTGGGAATTAGAGAAATTTTGGCGGGATGGGGGGGGGGGAGGTAAAAGTTTCAAAACTAATAACAGAACAATATTTTTTGGTATGGTAGAGCGCTTACTATTGCTTTCAATCTACTTAATTATTATTTTTTTGTGTTGATTGTAACAATGCCTCCAAGTAAAAGAGCCTTTGTTAACGTGCTTGTGGTTGCGCCTTAAATTGAGGTATTTTTCAATTATTTTATGATTTTTGTGTGTAAACTAGGTTTATATTGTTTTGTTTATTAGATAGTTAATTTAAACATTTTTTTTGGTGTTCGTTATAACAATGTATCCACGTAAGCAAGCAAATCCTGATGCAAGGGCCTCAAAAAAAATAATTTTGGATCCTTATTGTAGGTAGTCATGGCTTCATCGACACAAAGAAAAAAATCCTCACCTCATACGTGGTAGAAATGGTCTTATTGGTAGTTTTAAAGATTCGCTAGAAGAAAAAAGTATGTTAACCAACGTAAATGTGAACGAAGCCGCAGGCACACTTTAGTTGTTCGGAATTTGAGAAAGCTCTTTGTATGATCCATTATTTCATTTTAAGTTTTACTACAACGTAAAATAAAAATAATAATTATTATTACTATGTTGGCCAGCACTATAATAAAGGAAATAATAATGATAGTAATAATAATAATAATTATTATTATTGCTATACAGTAGATAGAAACGTTGTATGTACTTTAGAAAATGTTCCTTTATAAATTATTGGGAACGTTGAAAAGTTGATATTTAGACGCTGACAAACCCCGTCTAAAAGACTCGATTGCATATTAATTCATTTGAAAGAAACTAGGATGTATTGTGGTATAAAATATGGGTGAATTCTCAATTTATTTAAAAGGTGATCCAATTTGTTAGTAACATTTTTGACACTTTGTATATATAATATAGATATTAGTATTTTAAATTCCTGTTCCCTTCCCTTGAGAGATCAGAGCTTATATATAAGGACCTATATAATGCCAAAATTACATTAAAATTAAAAGTAAAAGAAAGACTAGACTTTATAGAACATAAGGGTCTGACTCACAAAAAAAAAGTTTGATTTGTTAAGTGCACAGTGAGGTATTTTATATTAATATGCTAAATTATTATCCCCCCTGTAATAATTGTCAGTGGGTATCCTCAGTCCGGCCAAAAATATCTCGAAAACAATAAGCTGGGATTTGGTGGGCAATCAGTTCTCACCCCAAAAAGGTGAATTAGTACCTTATCTACCTAAAGTTCCCATGGGGGTCCCCAAATTGGTGGTTTTCCAAAAAACCAAAGTCGAAAAAATCTAAAAGCCCAGAAGCTAAAATTTTGCAGGCAGTGTAGCCTCCAACCCAAGTTTCAAACATTAATCTAAATAACTACTTGTAGGTGTGGTAGAGGATTTAAACCAAACCGTCAGTCTATTGCGTGCTAGGAAAAGCTTCTCAATTTAATTATTTGTATTATTACCGATAAGTTTAACACACAGTTTAACACTAAAGGCCGGATTTAATTGGTAAGACCATAACACGGTGTATGTATATATAATGTTAATACTTCAATATTATAGACAAATTAGGCCTTTGTAAATAAGAATCACATTCGCGTGGAGAGAGGATGAGGAATCCACAACAATAAATCACTCGTCATGAACCACCCGCAGTTCATTGAACTAAGATCCGAACCTTTGCCTCCCCGTTAACAGCTATTGCTAATCACATGCTCTCCAGTTTGGCCATGTAGTCGCTCGATATTAAATATTCTAATATTTAATATTCTAATTAAAATAACTTTTTTTTTCAATCTGTCAGTGAACTTTATATTTTATATCTTATTAAATGTATTTTTTTCTCAAGGTTTTGTAAATTTTCTTCTCATTTTCCATTTCACTGTCTCCCCCACCACTCCCAATTTTTAATTTAAAGTTTTAAAAATGTTAGGCTTTCATTGGTGGTCGCTACTATGACATTTTTTATTTTTTACCTCACCAATAAAGTATTAAAACTAAAAACTTAGATAGTGATTGATAATAAAGATGAATGAGAAAGAATAGGCTAAAAAGTTAAATTAAAGCAAAGTGATAATTATTGCGTTAAAACCTTTTACAATGAGAATCAAAGCATTAAATAAGAACATATACAATAATATGAGTCAAAGGGGTAAGCTAATAGAGTGAATTACATATATATGGTTGGCAATATTTAAAAGTAAATCTGCAAGTCAAAAATATAACAAAACAATGGGTGTAACATGGTAATAACAATTAGAATGAAAGTTGGATTAATTAAAAATAAATAAACTAAATATAAACAATTGATACAGTTTTCAAAAAAGAGTGAAATATAAAGCAGATAAGAGCTCTTGTCTGCTTTATATTTCACTCTTTTTTGAAAACTGTATCACTCTATTAGCTTAACCCCTTTGACTCATATTATTGTATATGTTTTTATTTAATGCTTTGATTCTCATTGTAAAATGTTTTAACGCATTAATTATCACTTTGCTTTGATTTAACTTTTTAGCCTCTTCTTTCTCGTTCATCTTTATTATCAATCACTATCTAAGTCTTTAGTTTTAATATATTATACACTCCTTACGGAAGATTCTTTTAGAATGTTTTCTAAAATGTTACACCAATAAAGGGTTTAGTAGATTCGATTTTGAAAATCTCCAGCCCTTTCCATTTAACGTACTCCCACTTTAGATTTTAAATATTTAGACTCACCAGTTTATTGGGGTTTGTCCCGTTAAACTTAAATATTAATGTTTTACAGTAAACCAAAAAACTTAATTTTTTTATTTTAAGGGGAACCAACTCAGATTTTCCGACCCTTCATTTTGAAATGCGCTTGCATTCTCTGTCTTTGTTTGAGGTTCAATCCATTATGATTGTATTATTAGGCTCGTCATACATTCATATTGTATGTTTAATATCGTATATATATTTTTGGTCACGCTTTGGCGTGATAGGCGTCTCGGTCTTACCACCCATCCTTTGTTAGCGTATTTAGTGTATATGGGTTTAGTAGTTATCTATTTAACTGAGAGCACAGGGCACTTAGGTGTTAGCGTTGAGGCTTGGCCTAACGTCTTATTCTATCTATCATTTTGCTTCAACGTTATGTTAATTGCTTTAGATCTTGAGGCGCGTTTAATGTTTATCTTTTGTTGTTTAAATGTGAAGTACGCTAATAGTCGCGATGTTGTATTATTGTTTGCACTTAATGCTATAACCGAGGTAACCATAGAAGGAACCATAGGTTTCCATGATGACGATTTATATTATTGTTGAACAGGCAACCAGCATATAACTATATGTTTCCTTTATTATTTTCAGAAATTGTAATGTCTATTAATTCCCGTATCTCAGTAGAGTTATTTAAATCTGAGAGGAGAAGCACTTCACGCTATATTCTTATATTTTGCTCTAATTATGTATTTACCTTCTAATATGTCCTAAATAAACAAACTATGTTTTTGATTGTTAAACTTCTTGTCTGGTTTTCCCGTCACGCTTCCAATAATGTTAGTTAATTATAACAAGAGGTTTACACATAGCCAGAAATTATGCGATAGTTTTTGTATTTGTTCATTTAATTGGTTTTTTTCGACTGCCTTAACAAAATTTTCTATCTTACTGGGAAATGTTTTTTTCTTTTGGCTTAGGTAATTCCATGCAATAAAAGTTATTGTATCGTACAAATAATCTTACCTAGGGAGTGTAGGGGTACGTAAGAATCTTTGGTGAGTAGAGGGGGATTCAAGCTTCACTTATTTTTGCTGACAAGGGGTAAGAAAGGGTCAGTCCAATGCTTACGTAAGACATAGAGAGACAGACAAGAATTTAATTACAATGTATACCATAAATTTATATTCATTGTACAACAATGTTTACCCTGAATTATTTCACACCATTATTTACACCTTTATGTTAATAACTACCAGCAATTTATAAATTGTATAAATGCATTGTATGATAATGTTTGAGAGGTTGGCATTATGGGATGAGGGTCAATAAGAAAAATGGCGGACGCTTTTGTGGTTCATGTTTGTTAATTGATTTAGTGGACTCCCAGAACCCTGTTCCAGTGTAAAACAGTGCATAAATTGGCGACGAGGATGTTTCTTAATATAGATAATCAAATTAAATAACAGTAATTCGTGAAAAAAAAGAGAGGAAACAATATGTTTGTTCTTCTCGCGTGAAATCGTAATGGCTGTGTGCCACGTTTCAACAAGCGGTAGTATTAGCGTCAATCGTACAAGTATCCGTGGAAAAGTCGGTGACAAAGACAAGCTGTGTGCAGTATTATCCGTGCTACGATATCGTGACAATTTTTGTATTGGGACTGAAAGTAAATTGAACCATCTAAAATTGCCTTAATCGGTAAAATGAATGAATATAACCCCGAAATAGAACAGTTTGAAGCATATATGGAGCACCGTCAGCAGTTTTTCATTGTAAATGTTGTTGAAGACGATATGAAAGTGCCCATGTTTATAACCATGATTGGACCTCATGCGTACGGCATTTTGAAAAACATACTGGCTCCAGAACTTCCGACTACCAAAAATTACGATCAGTTAGTGGCGGCTTTGCAAACACATTATGGACCAAAGTATAACATTATTGCGGAACTATTTATATTTAATAAACGGGATCAAAAGGAAAATGAATATATCAGTGCTTATGTGGTAGAATTAAAAACGCTATCAAACACATGTGATTACGGGCAATTTCTGGACAATGCATTACGTGATCGGTTCGTGTGTGGTTTGAAATCTGTACATATTCAAAAGCGACTTTTGTCTGAGGACGCGCTGGACTTTAAGCAAGCAGTTAAAATTGCAAGCGGCATGGAACTAGCTGATAATCAAATAAAAATGCTGCTTCCGGTAATGCCTGTTAGCGCGGTAAAAGAAAAAGTGTTTCGTCATAGAGAAAAACGTTGTGAAAATGTCAGTTCTTTGTGCAAAAATTGTGGGACAGTTCATCGCTATAATGAATGCCCAGCTAGGAAGTGGCGATGTTACACATGCAATAAGAAAGGACATAGTAGTAAGGTCTGCCGATCTAGGAACAAAGATAAAAAAAAAACATTTAACGTGAGACAAGTTGATCAAGCATCAAATGAAGTTCCTTCAGAAACTGAGACTGAACCTAGTGATTCAGAAGATATGGTAGGGAACCTGAATATTAACAACATAGCCGAAATACAGTCAAAAGGCAGACATATGGTACAATTGTTAGTAGAAGAGGTACCGTTGAATATGGAAGTTGACACTGGTGCTGTAGTATCCATTCTCAGTAAAGGAATTTACAATAAACATTTCCAGCATGTTCCATTGCAATCAACTAACTTAGTTTTCAAAACTGTTAGCGGAGATGCGCTGGAAATAAATGGAATAATTGAAGTGTGCGTGAAACATAATAATGACAATTATGACTTACCAATGGTAGTATGCAAATCAAGAACAGTGCCTTTATTGGGAAGACAGTGGCTTGATAAGCTTGGACCCAAATTGGAGGAAAGTGGTTGAACTGAAATCGTTTGAATTGGCAAGCTTGGAAGAACAATTCTCAAGCAAATATCCACATTGTTTTAACCAAAAAGGTGACAAAATTTGTGGATTTCAAGCAAATTTAATTCTATAAGAAGATGCAATACCTGTATTTAATAAAGCATATGATGTTCCTTTTAAATTAAAGGAAAAGGTAAAAGAAGAACTCCAAAAATGGCAAGAAAAAGGAATCATCACACATATCCATAATTCACAATGGGCATCCCCTTTAGTTGTACCAAAGAAGGGAGGATCCGTACGATTGTGTGCTGATTTCAAGACAACTGTGAATCCAGCTTTAAAGATTGACCAGTACCCATTACCTAAGATTCAAGACATATTTTCCAAACTCACAGGAAAAGTGATTTGTGTAATAGACTTAAAAGAAGCATGCCTGCAGTTAGAAATGATGTTTATAAATACTGAATTCTGTTTATTTAAGTGTCATCGAATGTTGTATGGAATAGCGAGTGGTCCAAGTATTTTTCAAAGTGTTATGGACAGAATATTGCAAGGAATTGATGACTTGGTGTGTTATATCGAGGATGTTCTCATCAGTGGTGAAACAGAACAACAATGTATGACCAAACTACAAATGGTCATGAAACGTCTTAATGATCACAATATTAAGATAAATTGGAATAAATCTGAGTTCTTTAAGACTGAAATAGAGTATCTTGGGTTTACGCTTTGTTCTGAAGGAATAAAACCTACAAAAGAGAAGATAGAGGCAATTCGAAAATGTCCAGCTCCCAAGGATGTCACACATCTCAAATCCTACTTAGGATTACACAACTTTTATGCTAAATTTATTCCAATGTCATCAACTCTCCAACAACCATTGAACAATTTGCTGTCAAAGAATGTGAAATTTGAATGGACAAAGAGATGTGAAGAAGCTTTTGAGAAAAGGAAAGAATTGATAATCAACCATAACTTGTTAGTTCATTACAGTCCGGGCTTACCTTTACGGCTCGTAACAGACGCAACACCATATGGTGTTGGTGCGGTATTGTGTCATGTTATTGATAAGGATGAAAAACCGATAGCCTTTGCAAGTGCTACTTTAACATCAGCACAGAAGAATTATTCTCAATATGAACGAGAAGGATTGGCAGTGATATTTGGAATACAACAGAAGTTCCACAAGTTTCGCTATGGGCAAAATTTTGAAATAATCACGGATGCGCAAGTAATACAGAGAATTTTTGGTGAAAAAAGAAATATTCCAACACTAGCAGCCGCTAGATTGCAAAGATGGTCGTTGATACTATCAGCTTACAACTCAATGTCAAGAATGCGGATATGCTATAAAGATTACCCCTTGAAGAAGCTTTTCTAGATGAAGGAGAGATCTGTGCTATTTCCCCTCCAATATTAGTGGGAAAAGTAGTAAAGGAAACAGCAAAAGACAACATTCTAGTGGCTGTACGAGAGCTGTCAAATAGGGGATGGCCAAATAAAGTGGGTCCTGAACTTGTACCTTATTTTAGGAGACGAGAAGAAATTTCCACAGTTGAAGGTGTGCTTGTATGGGGTGCTCGTGTAATTATTCCTAAGAGTTTAAGAAATGATGTTCTTAAAGAATTGCGTGATCATCATCCCGGCATTGTGAAAATGAAATTCTTAGCTAGATCAATATGCTGGTGGCCTAGCATAGACGCCGACATTGAAGATACTGTAAAAGGCTGTGAAACGTGTCAGTTTACTGAAAACCTAGGACAATACAAATATTTGACACCATGGCCTATCACAAATAAAACATTTGAAAGGGTGCATATAGATTACGTGAACTATAAAAGTCACATGATCTTGGTGCTAGTTGATTGTTATTCGTTTTGGATTGAAGCATGGATTGTTAAAAGAGCTACAGCACAAGAAACTGTGACCAAATTAAGAGAGTGCTTTGCAACATTAGGCATGCCAGATGCGATTGTGTCTGATAATGGTTCACCTTTTAATTCAGAGGAGTTTGTTGAGTTTTGCCTTAGTAATGGAATCAAGGTAATAAAGTCGCAGCCGTATCATTCACCATCAAATGGTACTGCAGAGAAAGCGGTTCAAATTGTAGCAGGAAAATTGAAGAAGATGGTATACCAAGCCCCAACGTTCCGCTTGACCTACTGTTAGTGAACTTGTTGTTTCACTGTAGAAATACTCCAAATACAGTGACTGGGAAGACTCCTGCTGAACTAGTATTGCGATTCGCACAAAAAAAAATTGCACATGCTAAAACCAAGCTTCAGTAAACTACGCGACTCAAATACTCATCAAAAACAACCAATGGAGTTATTCCCACAAGAAACAGTCAAAATAAAGATGCCAGGATATAATGAGTTTAGATGGGATACTGGTGTCATTCTTAAAAGATGCAGTAAAGTGACATACTTAGTTTACTGTAGTGAAACAATAAAAGAGCGACTTTTTCATGCAGATCAATTAAGGAAACTAACATGTGAAGGGCCAAACACAGAACCGCAGCCCACGGACGCACCAGTCATCCCAGGACGACTGTCGGTTCCGCCATCGGAGCCTCAAAAAATGCAGAGGCCACCATCACCTCAAATGGGAAGAAACCTGGGTGCGGAGGGTGATTCGACCCCTTTAGAAAGGCCTGTACCAGCTCTAATTCAGCCTACTGCAGTGGAAATCCCGGAGACAACACCTCTCGTCCTTCGTCGTTCATCTAGGAGAACAAAACCTCCAGAAAGACTGAATCTTTAATGATAATACATTTGACCAACCACGTGTAACATTAGGTTTCTTATTATTTTGTAAGAGGAAAGTGCATTGTATGATAACGTTTGAGAAGTTGGCAGTATGGGATGAGGGTCAGTAAGAAAAATGGCGGACGCTTTTGTGGGTCATTTTTGTTAATTGATTATTTAGTGGACTTCCAGAACCCTGTTCCAGTGTAAAACATTGAAATATGTCATCCTCATGAGTAATGAGGTGGACTCTATAAGACTCGCTCAAGATAAGAATAGGTGGCGTATTTTAGTAAGTGCGGTAATGAACTCGAGAGTTCTTAATACCATAGACTAAGTAAGTATTAGAAAGTAATAAACATTACTTAGTCATATTTAAAAACACAATTATATTATCAGGCAGTGGCGGCTCGTGTATATGAACTGCGGAACTGCAGCACCCCCTATTTCCACTTGATATTATCGATAACATTCAATATAATGAGTCATTTTTTCTTTAATTCCTTCTTTATTTTTGTAGTACAATATATATTCCTTAAGCTTAATGTCAGTACTTCAATAGCCATCCCCCAGTTTTTGAAAAATATACAAAAATCTTTGTATGGAACTGTGCGGTTCACGGTGCCAGTGACGTGGTGTTTGACTGCTGTGCGCATGCGCACATAGGAGGGGGCTGGGGAGGAAGTTGGGAATTCCAGGTAGAGAGAGCACTGTTGCTCTCGCAGTGCCGGCTCTTGCATGATGGTGGAATTAAGTTATTTTCTCAGCGTGTGTTGTGCTTAAAAACCGTGTACCATATTCTTGAATGTGATAAAGTGTAGAAGAGTGTAGAATTAGATTATTCTTCTTTTTCCAGATGTTCTATTTGATTAATTTTTTTTCGATTCTTTTATTTAACAGAAAACTTTAACCATGCCCTTGCATCCCCTAGAAATAAGTTCTGTGACTGTAAGTGAACTTCTGTCATGGCTGATGACACGCCAGATGTTTCGAAACACACTCAAATGGTCCTTGTTCTACGGTACTTATTGAATGGAGACATATTTGAGCGTTTTTGGGAACTATTTATTCCAAAAAATCAAACTGCAGATGGCATATCAAAACGTATTTTAGAACAATTGGACATAATCCTTCAAGGAAATGACACAAACTGATATCTCAGATATTTGATGGTGAAAATGTCACGAAAGGCAAAAAAGCAGAAGTTCAAACAAAAATAAAAGCAGTTTATAGTTTCGTTTACTCTTATGAACATCAACTTAATTAAATAAGGAGAAATGCAGCAGGTATTACACGAAACGCAAGCATTTTTTTTCTATAACATTCTGGCTATTCCAACATTCTTCTCAAGATCACCACAACGTGTGTCCAATCTCAAGAAACATATGGACGTCAGCTTTCCACGTCCATTCTCTACAAGGTGGAATTTTAACATACGGACCATATAAATAGTTCATGAAAATTTGCAACCTTTAAAAAACTGCCTTACTGGAATTCAGTCAACATCAAGTGCAGATCAAACCATTGCAGAAGCAACAGAAACTTTAAAATACTTGAATGATGATAATTTCAAGTTTTGTTTAGAGCTTTTTCATCAGATTATGCCTCATGTTGAAATAATTTACAGCCAAATTCAATCTCGAGAAATTATTGTGTTTAAAGTTAATGAATATATAACCAATTTCAAAACTGCTATTTTAGAATTGAGAAACTCAAGGTACTGTGAGAATCCTTCAAAGACACTCATGGCAGAAGCTAAGGTAGTGTGTGACTATATATGTGGGGACAGATATTCTTCCGCAAAACACTTAGTAGCTGTTAAATTGTTCAACATGAATTGCTTCACTAGATTTAAGAATGAACATCCCACAAAAGATATAATACTGACCACTAAAGATTATCCCATGATTGACAAAGAAAAGCTTGAAACTCAACTAGAAGTATTCTATTGTAGGACTGATATTCATGAATATTGCAAATTAATTGAGCAGTTTGAGCTACTGAAATTTATCTTAGAAAATAATCTAGATTATGTTTTTAGTGAAATTACGAAACTGATAAAAATCCTCTTGACAATTCCCATGACTAAATCAGAGGCAGAGCGCCGCTTTTCAACATTGAGAAGAATAAAACCTTTTTTAAGAAGCACTATGAATTCGGAAAGACTAAATGCGCTTGCAGTACTTTAAATGGAACAAAATTTCCTCTATTGTCATCCAGAGATAAAGGATAAAATTATAGATTTTTTTGTGCAAATCAAAACAAGAATAATGAATTTAATTTTTAAATTAATAGATCAAGCTTGAACTGTAACAATTTAAGTTAAAATAAGTAAAAAAATTTTTTTGTTAAGTATTTACCAAGTTCCTGAATAAATTTTCTTTTTAAACATGTTTTTTTCCTTTTACACAATTTTAAAACAAAGGCTAAACATTTTCTGGAGGAGCACCCCTACTAATTTTAGCTTCCAGCCGCCACTGTTATCAGGCCAAAAAAAGTTTGGTTTATTTTGATATTCAATAGCAAAAAGGTTAGTAACCCGAACGGATAATAAAACTCGGTGAAAAAAAGAATACCAAAATGAAAAGTTTATTGATAAATTGTTTTGTATGAAATATGAGTAGTATTCTGTTCTCATTCACAGATAACACTGTTTTAAATAATGATTTGAAGTATTTTAAATTCTTTTAGTTTTCTTTTGTGCTTTTAGCTTTTAATCCTGTCTATGACAGATCTATGTCAATATTTCTCAACCTAACAAAACATAACCTTCAAGTTGTAGATGAATGAATGGTCAGGCGTCATTCTCGCAAGAGACTGGACTTCCGATGAAGGGGCGATCGGGGTTTTAATTCCAGTCATAACTTCTTTCGTACTTTTATAAATGCCTTGTGTACTTTTATTTATTCATTATTTACTGTAGAACAGTTGATAGCTTATATATTCGAGTGACCCAAGATGTTACAAAGACATATTCCCTGGCCTAAGCTCCCATTTGGGAATATATGCGTAAATCTATATCTCCCCCTCCCATTTCTGAAGACCTGTCTGGCCTATACACATACTTGTAATTAATAATCAAAGGGTGTGTAAAGATGGTGAAGGTAGAATTTAGAGAAAGTGTACTTATATTTGTGTGGAGGAAGAGTGATAATTCGTTTAGGAAAATACACTCATTAAATCCTCCCGGGATTTGAATGCGGACCTGGCCGTAAAAACAAATCAGACTAGAGGAACTTGACGTTCAGCCTGCGTATCCATTGATGCGTATGATGAGTCTCACTATAGCTAATATGAATAAAGCTTGAGTTCTTACTCTGAGTTTATACTCATAAGTATGAGCACTTAGTAAGAGTATATTCTCAGAACAACTAGTACAAACTCGTTCTGGTAAGAATAAAAAGAGTCTAACTCAATCTAGTAGATACTCACTTGCACTGCCTTCTTGATCATTTGAAACTGAGTAGATACTCATTTGTGTGTATGCCTGTCAATTGTTTATGTGTCAACATAACCTCAACTACTGTATTCTTATCTGTCTGCTAGTATAGGTTTTATTTTGCATTTTGTAGTAATGGAAAACATTCCTTCGGTAACTTTTGCAAATATTTTAAGGGAACATCCTATTATATTAAATAAATCGCAATTGCCGACAGTAAGAAAGGGAAAATCTGCAGCTTTGCTTCAAATTCAGATCAAACTACAAGACATGTGTGGGAAGAATGTAGAAATAAGTTCCATAACCAAAAAAATTAACAACATGAAAATGCGAGTGAAGCAGAAGTGTGAATTGAATCAAACTGGGAATAAAAAAAATTATACTAAAGGACTGGGAGAAAATTATTCACGAGTTGTTGGATGGAGATTCAAATCCGACAATCACAACAATACCAGGTATGTTATACAATTTGTACAATAAATTTACTATTTATTTATAATATTAAACAAGTATCTGTGCATATTCTATGTTTGACACTAATAAATGTAACTTTGTAGTCCACATTTTCTATAATAAGCTACACACTCATCAAATAACCTAGGCCTAACCTTTTTCAATTAAGACTATACAGATCCACATGTGGCCGTGTTCTATTCTTTAATGCTCAATTATTTTTCTCTATTAATAATCATAATAAATAATACTAATGGCATTTAGAGCAATATTGCACCCATGCACTTTAGGAGCTACTGTGGTTGGTGTATCGGACCAGCCTGTTGAAGTGGACCCCATTCCACTAAACTCAGGAGTGGAGATCAGCATTCTATTAGTGTTTGAAGAAGAAAGCAGCACAGAGAATGTCATATTGATGGAATCATGTGAACCAACTCCAAAAGGAAGAAAAATAGTGTATTGGAGAAATATGAGACTGAAGTATTGAGTCCACTAAACAATTCAGAACTCCAGCGCTTGGTCTTATTAAAGCAGTTAAGAGTTTTGGAGTTAAAAGAAAAGAAATTAATGTTAGAGCTCGGGGACTAGGTAGTTGAATAGGTTAAGGTAAGATAAACTTGACCAGAGGGTTTATATATTTGAAGGATTTTCTTCACAAGGTTTAGGACTACTATTATACTAGTACTTATTAAATTTAATACCAAAAATCTAATTTCCACATGGTAGAGCTTATCGTAACAACACCGTTAATTAACTTATATAAAGTATTTCTGTATTCTTACTGTGATCAATAAATAACTTTTTCTAATTTTTCTAATTATTTTGTTAACATTTTTCCTTAACTATTATACTGAAACAGTTTGATTGAAGTAACTACTATATTAACCTTACATAACACCAGTGCATTCGTAGATTATAAACTGATAAACAATTTCATAAATTTAAATAATTAAGCTGAAAACTCTGCAACAAAGAGTTTAACAAAAACAAGTTAACTGAGATGTTCTATGATTTATATACATCAATCAAAACACTTCATTACTAGTAGATTATTTCTGCTAATTGATTTCGCCTTGCTTCACCATTCCGCCTGATATTTGGTACAGCTGCTATGTCTTCCTCATTTCCATCTTCCACTAATGCCAAGTTTTCATCAAATGCTGCCAAATCATGTTCCGGATCGTTTAAGTATTTTGCTATGTTATGTAGGACAAAACAGCATATGATGAGTTTTGTTATTTTGATTAAAGATAAACGCACGATATGATGTATAATTGGGAAACGTTGTTTCAGTTGTCCAAAACAGCGTTCAATTATCACTCTTTCTTTAGTGTTACTCCTGTTATAGGCCATTTCTTGTGGTGTTTGTGGATTTCTATATGGTACCATAAGCCATGGCGCAATACCATAACCACTGTCTGCTAGAAGTAGTGCATTAACCCCATTCCAACTTATTGTCTGGATTTCGGAAGCTCTCCATATTCTGGAATCATGCACAGATCCAGGCCATGATACATCCACACTAGTGAAAACTTCCTTGGCGTTGCAGGAAGCTTGCACATTAATACTTGCGTAGCCTTTTCTGTTGATATATTCATCGCCAAAATCCTTTGGCTTGTTAATTTTAACATGAGTGCAGTCAATTGCACCTACTGATGCTGGGAAATTATATATATATCTTGCCACTCTTGTTTTGCAGCATCAAAATCCCTTTCAGTCTGAGGAAATTTAATCCAAATTGGAGCTTTAGCTACGATGGCATCCATAACCTCAACAATGTTTTTGGAAACAGTTGTTTGATGAATACCTAGGTCTTCTCCAATGCCAACTTGAAACCCAGGGTCACCTTACAATCTTAAAAACGCCTTCAATTTAATTATGTTCTTAATGGCACCTCCTCTTGTTTCCACTTTCTCTGGCCCACAAAAATATAGGTTTAACCAATCCACATTTACTTTTGTGAAACGATAGAGACTTTTGAAGTTCTTAGAATCTACATGTTCATGTCTTTCTTTGTATATTTTTCCACGGAGAACTATATTATTCATAAATTCAGCCATTTATCTTGAGGCTTAACCTTCAACTTTGCCTAGATCAGCAAATACTCAAAATTGGGACTGCTACTAATCACATTCAAAAGAAAATTAGCATAAACTCATCAAAGTGAGAATATACTCTCCTTTATTCTTACCAAACATGAGTATCTACTCTCCGAGAGCTAGCAGTTGAGTATATACTAGTATGCTTCCATGTTGTGAGTATATTCTCAAAAATTGAGTAGATACTTAATAGTTTTATTCATACAAACTTAAGTATTTACTCAAAAAAGTTAAGTTTATACTATAAACTCATTTTTATTCATATTACCCAATATATATATTTTTTAACTATTTCAAATTAAACCATTATACATTTTCAGATGACATTCTGATGGAGCGATTGTGTAATGATAGAAAAATTATGAAAGAACTAGGATTTGAACCCTGTTAATTCAGCTCTACTCGCTAACTTATCTATTGAACTGTCCGGGATCTCCTTGTCAGTTCCATAACCCAAATAAACCTCTAATCGTGCTGGTGTAGATAAATACATTAAATACCAACACTTGTTACAAATAGACCTTAATTATTCAATAATAATAATAATAATATAGGCATTTCATTAGTGTAATTTGTGCTTTTGATTGTATTTACATCATACTAATATTACCAATGTATAGTCTATTCAGTGGCGTATTCTGATCAATTTAACAGGTATGCTATTCTATAGTATTCGCAAAAAAATTTTGGTAATCCCTCCTCCAAAAAATTATGAAATATTGGCTATTTAGAGGAATTTATAAGCCATAAAAACTTTTTTTCTAACTGTAATTAAATTGTCTGTAAGGATTCTTACCTTTTCTGCTAGATGGTGCACCTGTCTTAGAAGAGTGTCTGTTAATATCACTACACTAGAAAATAGGCTACAAAGATCAACATAATAAAACTGTCACTGTCAAAGAAAATCACATAATCACACAAATTATAGTTTTTTGTCCAAGTTTATTTGAAAGTGAAGTCCATTCTACGGGATTACATTATAAAGTGGTCAATTACTTTATTTTTGAGGGAGTATTCATTATTTAATGTTTGAGAAGCTCTTTTTCAATTGAAATCAACGATAGTCCCGCTAAGCTTTCCTCGCCAGAAGGTTTTTATTCTTTTCAAACCAGAAAAGGTTCACTCTACAGTTGCTGCGGTGGACGGAATTGTCCATATTAGGGTAGCTAATTTATACACTTCTGTCATTACTGAGTCTATAACATTTTTTCTCATGTATGGAACAGGTTTCATTGCAAACATATCTTGAAATTCTTTTGAACTATACAAGACAGTAAGCTATTTTTTTAAGACGCGTGTAGTCGAAGATAGAACCATATATATCTTTCAATTTGTTAAAATGCTCCTCAGGAAATGTATTTTTAATAGTAAAAGTATTATATTTAGTATGATCCAAAAGAGAAATGAAATACAGATCATGAAATGATGAAAACCTATAGTAAAACTGTATTTTAATGCTTGTTACAAGTACTAGCGTTTTTTTTACAAATACATGGATTAATTTTATATAATTTTACTTTAATTATGTTAGGCTATAATAATTTATCATAAAAATAATTGATAACTAGATTTATTTTTCAACATTTTGCACAAGTGCTGCGTTGCATGCTGTTCGAGAATAACAAGCCTTTGGTGGTAAAATCCTCGGTTCATTGGCCTATTTTTGGGGTTTTGGGAGAGAAGGCATTGTTGTCACGTAGACATCGGATAAGCTCATTAGGACCTCTCTGTCTTGAAGTGAAAGCTAGCTTGCGTTTCTCAAACAGCAAGCCTTTGGAGTTTGCTGGTAGGTAAGAGCACTTGGAAGAAGCATGATTAAAAACACAATATATTGGACAATTAACAAATATTGATTTTATAAGTATACATCTTTTGCAAATAATTATGGGTATGTGGCACAGGACTAGCATAACCAGAGAATACTCCACTGTTGCTATTTTTCATTGTGTGTAGTGTAACATTACGTGGTATAATGTTACAACTGGATCCCGCCCCATACTGACGTGATTAGAGATTTGTAACATTACGTGGTATAATGTTACAACTGGAAAACAAAGCATACTACCCGCTCCAATAAATTCAACTCAATTAGGATCCCTACAATAGTATTTTTCTCTGTTGTAGTTCTTGTAGGCTAAGAAGACATAATAGAAACAATGCTGGACAATATATTTATTACTCAATCCACTCCTAAGTATTAATTTGTTCGTGTACTTACAATACTAATCTGCTCACAATAGAATCCTGCAAGGCTGGCCGGCACCTGGACTCCTTGATTGGCGAGTGGGTCAAAGGAGATCCAGTGGGTCAACAAAGCGACCCGGCTCTCCGACTGTACTAGCGTGAAATGAACCGAGAACTATCAACATCAACTAGAAGACAATTATGTATCCGACCCCTAACGGAGACTAGAGGAACCTCCTTCAAAACATCGGGTGATTGGAGATATTCACGGATATTCCGATGGAGCAAGCGGAATCAACAATGGTGTACGTGACTGTTTGAAGGCATCGTTGACGTCATCATATGCGTGTTTGGTGAATTCCCACCCCTTTCCATAACAATGAAATCCCTATATAATGGCCGTGCAAGCTTGCCATAATCGACTATCCTACGATCAACGATCGACGACAGACCATTGTCATGGATCTGGACAATGGCTGGAGAAAACTTGTAAAAATGTATCAAAATCGTCGCTTAGACGGGTGGAGTTATGAACTCTAACTTATTTATAAACTTTAAACTTTTTGCATATAATATTCAGTTTCAAAATCTAACGTATTAATATTTTGATCGCCAAAAAATGTCTAAATATTCTATCTTAGATAGGTCGCCGCTCGGGCGCTGTATCTTTTGCTTATATTTTTATTCTCGTAAATATCCTCAGTTATGTGCTGATTAGAAGTTTGACTTGTTAATATTATATTGTTTGGAATTGTAGAGTATTTTTTTTATCGGAGTAACTTTTCATATTTAAAATTATGGTTTGATTTATCATAACGTGAAGTAACTTTTTATTGGAATTTAAATTAGGATGACTTCAATCTTTTGTAACGTAAGTTCTGTTTGAACAGCTAAAGTTTTGTTAATTGATGGAACTGTTAGTTCCATATTCTAAGTCAGATCTGATAGTCCCGTGGGAGTTTGGCTTATGTCTGGTAGTCAAACCCTCACGTTGTGTAGACTCTGTTGTATAGTCGTCAAATTTAATCTTTATATTTATGATATCGTTTTCTGTGAATTACGAAACCTTTGGAACCATATCAAGGTGCCCACTAGGCCCTTATAATTTTGTATCGTATTTAAAAATATTAGCTTTGTTATTGTCTCTTATAGACTGGACTATCAATATTATGATGGATTTCATGTTTCCTTTTGTTTAAACACTTGCGCAACTTTAATGATATAAAGTTGTTGGCTTCGAGCATAATTTCCAACTGTACTCATAATGATATAATGAGACCAATTTTTGTTATCTGCGCTATTGTCATTTAATTGAATAAACTGCTCATTTTGTTGAATCTATATATTTTTTATAATTTCCATTTTTTGTATGTTAAGTTCATCCTCTCCCTTTTATCCCTTTTGTTGGCCGGGGGGTACAGGACTCAGAGAGGGTGCAACAGTAGGAAGCACTATTCTAGTAATGAAAAAATTGGAATATTTGTATAGTTATAATTGATTCAATAAAATGTTTTAGAATAAATCGGCATTAGCCTACTATATCATGTTTTAATTTAAAAATGTATGCATACTAATAAAATTGTATTTACTGTTGAATATTAAATACAATTTTATTAACTAATATTTATTATTGATTTAATTATTAATTTTGTAACTTAATAATGCACAGTTCTGGCATAGTACCTATACTTTCAAGGAGACTTTAGGCTATCACTTCATTATATATTTATTCTTAGCACCGCGTCTTAGTATTATAATTTTTCCTATTGAGTATAACCACTTGTCTGATCCATACCCATTTAAATGCACTAATAGGGTATAGGAAATAGTAAGGTAAAATTTAGAAACATTGGAAACATATTTGCGTGAATGTAGAGTGGGAAACATAAAAAAAAACTTTTTGTAGACACACACCCGGGCAGGATTTGATTCCTGACCTCCCCATCACTGGCAAACTAGACCATAACCCAATTTGATTACGAATGAACATATCTGAGAGCTAGAAAACTTGTGTATATAAGGCCAGAAATAATTTCAATGAAAGACCAAACTAGTTGACAGAAAATGCATTGCCTTCTATTTGGGACAATCTGAGGTACTCTCTTAATTGCCCTCGTCAAGGCTATGTACAAGTTTGAACTCCACCCCCTTTCAATACAGAGATGATTGCTACCTGCGATAAAAGTTTCAGAGAATTATAGCTTTGTTTTGTTTGATTGCTAGCTCAGTCGCGATCTTTGGAATGGTGAGGGGGGGGGGGGGGAGCTCTCAAGTGCTGATAGCTCTGGCAACACTGTGACCTGACTGAGCCACCGAAGACAAAGTATAACTCACTTGGTTTCTTCTGATACCGTTAATTAGAGGCTGGCGTTAATGCAACTCTTCACTTCCAACGAACATTGACCAGGCCCAATATCTAATTCATACTCTCTAACTTGTTACGAGATTGGATGGATTTAATATTTTATAAAAAAAAACTTTAAAGTTACTACAGTCTACAGTACTTGGAGGACCTCATATTACATAGGACCGGCCCTGGGGATATATAAACTATTTGGACTTCTATGAAATCTTTAACTCTATCTATAAAAATAGTAAATAAAATATTTGTTGATAATAGCAATACTCAAAGTTTTGACTTAGTATTTTAAAAACACTTTGTAGTTCAAGAGGTAAGGTATTATTATTATTATTATTATTATTATTATTATTAGCACCGCGTCTTACTACCCGTTTGGGTTATACGCACTTACGCTAATGTGTAATGGTAGGTTGATTGTGAGATGAAATTAAGGACCTACAGTTTAACGTGGAATCCGAACCACGGTGGAGGCCTGGCATTCCCCACATTCACAAAGGTAAGGTACGAGAAATTAATACTAACAGATTAATATTATCTCATAAAATGAGCTCTATCATGTTTTTACTATATCACCCTCATATATATACATAACCTATCAAATAGTGGCTCAGTGGTTATGGTGTTCTGTAGCTTAATTCCACCTCCATTCTAAAAACATTCCGGCACCATGGTATGTCCCCTCAATATTTAGCAAATGACAAATTTTAAGTTCCCGTTCTTATTATTTGCAAGTCATGTATACGTCCTGTTTTTAAAAATTAGAGATCACTTAGAAATGGAGAAGATTAATGTGTATTTGAAATCCATATTTTATTTTATCAGGTATGTACAATATTCAATAGACTATTTTAACCATTAATTATGTGGTCGCAAAATATTATAGTAGATTTATATATTTTCTTAAATAGCAGCGCTATTGTAGCTGCTCTTAAAACTAATACATAATCAAATATATGTGTTTTATAACTGTGACTGGCCTATTATAAAACTTAGATTAAATTCCTTTCAATTCAAACAATTAATTTGTTTACAGTATTTACATATCCATAAATCTTCTAAAAGTAAAACTACTGAAAACAAGTAATGTTTATATATTTAAGCAAAAAGGTAATTATAATATGGTAATCCCCATTAAGTAGAATAGATTTATTTTAATATTATTTTGTAATCAAGTTTTGAACATATTCAAGTACAAAACACAACTTTAATTTTTAATTTTTATAGTGTTATTTACCTCAAATCTCATTTAGAACAATTGCAACTTCCAAATTTGATTTTCGAAAATGAGTTTATTGTGCGCTAGTACTTACATGTTGTTAGGCAGAGGCGTCGGAATGTTTTGGCCAAAATAATCTCTATAGAGACACCCACCCAAACAAATATGATATAGTTGTAGTTATAAAGTTGTGTCAAGCTAAATAATGTCTTATAAAATGATAGCATCATCAAGAGTAGCAAAAAAATATTTCTCTAAAGTGTAAATAACCACAAAGTAAATAACCTCACGAAAATTACGTTCATATGATCACTGTTCACAAAGAAATAATTGTCCATTATTAATACATAAAACAAAAAATTCCAAATGAAAGGATTTGTATAGCCTATTTCTAGTGATAAAGTCTTTCATTGCAGCATCAATGCTGATGTTATCAATTCCACTTTTTATGATTGTATCAAGTATTGTAAGCTGGTTCAATCACCTTTGTCCCATTACTATTTCATCTATCTACCACCCAACCAACTACTTTAGCCCTTGTGGCTCAAAAAGCTAATTTTTTCCTTGATAAGTATCAAAGTCAATTTCACGTACAATAAATTTCATTGCTTGTGCTCACCCCCTGACTTTGCACATTCCATGTGCCCTCCACCCCCCCCCCCTTCCCTGTTTCGACACCTATGCTGTCAGAGCTAAGAAAATATGATTCTCACTCTCGCAATAGACTAGACTGTTGACTAGGAGATCGAGGTTTGGATCCTGGTTGGGTGTAGTGTGGGTGGTTTTTTCCAAATTGGTTTTCCCACTCCCTCCACGCAAATGTGGGTACACTTAATCAAAATCCAACCTTACTCATCCCTAACTCATTAATGTACACCTTATTAATAGGCCTACATATGCTTGTAACCTGGGCATGTTATGTTAAAAGATGCGGTGCTAAAAAAAAGACAATTCCATAAATTCAAACAGTTTGGCATTTATATATGCTAAATCCTGTGTTTTGTCTTGCATTTAGTCAACTTATCTATAAACTCAATGAAGATGAAGATATATATGATCAAGGCAAACGTTCTTTAACACACACACACAATTTAGGATGTACAAATACAGATTATATTACTTTATAAAAAATATTATAATTTGTTTAAAATTAATAAATGTGCTCATGTTTATATTTGTAAAAAACAAATATAAAAAATAACCCTTACTTAACATGTTCATTAGTGTTAAGTTAAATAATATATTATTTCACTATTATTATATAGCACCGCGTCTTACAACCTGTTCGGGTTATACGCTTATTTCACTATTGATGAGTTTATCAGTATTTTTGCATAACTTTCTAACTAACTTTGAGGCATAAATATAACAAGGCTAAATTTTATTCAAATAGGCCTACATTCTCAACATAATTTCATTTTGAACCAATTAGTAGAAATTATTCAAATAATTTTCAATAATGTTTTGCACATGACAATATGACATCCTAACGATCAGTCAGACTGTCACTATTAATAAAGTAATAATTAATAGGTCTACTGACAGCCTGACTGATCATGTAGGGGCAGTAATGATGGCTTGTTGGACGGACTAACAAAAATACTGATGCGATCCGAATTTTCTGATCACATCAATATCAGTCCATCAGTCTTGCAAGTGGAGGGAGAGACAGACAGACAGACTAACCGTGTGCATGCACTTGTCAGCATTTCCTTCAGTCTCTGTAGCAAAGACTGCACATGCCTTTATCAGCCATGTTGTTGCATGTGGCATGCAGGAGCTAAGACTGATAAAAATAATGACGCAAAGACTGACCATTTACGGTCTCGTAAATACTGATGCATATTGTCAGTCAAACTGTTAATCTTAGGACTTGACATTCTGGCTGATCATGTAGGGGCCATATAAGTAGTTGGCCAATAAATACTGAGGTTTGTAATTTCATATATAATGAGCTAAGCTATAATTTGATATTTCAGATAGCCATTCCAAACAATACAAGGTTAAACTGCCTGGCATGGAGCAAAGATCATGGTTTTATTGCTTGTGGAGGAGAAGATGGCTTATTGAAGGTTCTCCGTCTGGATTCAGGTTTGTTTTAAGTTAGGTAATGTGATATTCTTTGTAGAGGAATAAACTTACTGATAATAAAGTAGAAAAATTTGAACTGTTTGTCTCCTGGAGAGCTTCCCAGATGTGGGATTTCTTAAATAAATTTCAAACCAAATTATGCAGATTATTAAGTTAGCAACCTTACATCATACTTGGAATTTCATATTTAGAGCCAGAATATTAAGATGAGATTTAATGTCAATAAATGCTAGGTCAATGTAGGGCTTGGAATTCTGGCACAGTTCTGTTCTTTAAAGTAATAAATCTTAAGCAGTTTTTCAATTTGATATTAATAATAAACGACTGCCTCAACTAATCCATTTCAGCTCAATATGGTAAAAACACATTACCATCCTGAGACTAAAGTTCATTAACGGTGTGCACAGGCTGCTAGGGACAGATATATTCCAATAGAGTGTAGCACTATCGGTCTGTCGTTCTCATGACGGCCCGGTTAAAGAGGGAGATAGTATTATTACCTCTCACTCTCACTAACTTCTCACTTTGAGTACAAATAAAAGTAAAGAAAGAGGGGATTAGTAACCTAACAGGAAATGTTTACAGAGGGGGTTTGGTGGAATACAATGATATCGTTAGAAGGACAACTACTTTTAACTACGACTAGCTCAAGGGTGGATCTAGGGCTAGTTGTGGGGTGAATTGGTTTTTACAAGGCTCCTTCAAGGATACATTTATTAATTTTTATTAATAAAGATTTTAATTTATAATATTTTAATAATAATATTGCAAGTTTAACAAACTAGTTGAAATTAACATTTAATATAATAATAATAATAATAATAATAATAGTAATAATGATAATAGTAATTAAATTACTTTAAGAAAGAACACAAGTTGGATTAACCAATTTGTAATTTTAATACAAAAATAACATAAAACAAAAAGTCGCTGTCACAATAAAAGTAATAAGTATATATAGTACATAGGTCTAAAGTGTTTTAGTAATAAAATAAAAAAATATGTATTTTAATACTAAACTTAATAATATAAATACTGGAAAATTTAACCACCTTTGTTTTGCTCTAAAGTTAAGTTGAAAGAGATGGTGCCTAATTTTGATTAGGTCGTGTAGGAGATAGGGTGAGGAAGGTGTTAGTCAGTCATTCTTTACAACTTTAAAGTATTGGTTTCAATATTTATGATTATTTTTTATGCAGGATGGGACAGTCGCACCTAACCCCACCTGGATCCTCCCCTGGCCTATCCAGGGAAATTCGAATAAATATATGATTTGATGCTGATGAGAACAAATTCACTGTGCTGTTTGTAGAGATGATTACATATTCCAACAAGTTAATATACAAAATTAAAGACACTTTTTGGAATATGTTGGATAAAAATGACATTAACTAAAGGGTTTTATAAGTAAGGTAAACACTTTTATTTTTTAAATATGATATTCAATGAAATATAATAAGTGTAATGATCTTGATATATTTTTTTAGACACAAATATATTTAACTAGGACTGATTGCCATTAATGATATGATTTAAATATCTAGGCCTAAGTATTATAGTTGTATTTGTACAAAATTACTTTCAGATTCATATTGTTTACACTGGCATCATACAAACTGGTCGATAAGCTGTAAAAAAATCTCGAAGGCTAGATGAGACATGTGGCCGACACGATATGGAACAACTGGTTGACAAGTTCATGCTTAGGTGGACAAGTGACAGCAAACTGGTCGACCAATTGGGGTGCCGGCAAACTGGTTAACATGTGTGGAAAAAGTGGTCGATATACACGTGACTGTCACTCACAAGCAATGTCGATCACATGGTCAATGTGAGAAGGACCATGTGATAAAGAGTCAATTGGTCGACAAAAAGTAAACAAATATTTGGAGCGCTAGGTGGGTCAAGTATCCGACCCTAGTAAAACCCACTGGTCGACTAGCTCATGCATAGGAGGGAAAAGTGATTTACATACGAATGGTTGACCAATTTGGGTGTATAAAACTAATCAACAATAAACTGGTCGATATGTGTGGACAAAGTGATCTACAGACAAGTAATCTACACGAAGGAGACTTATACCAAGTTGTTGATAAGGGTAGGACCATGTGCTAGACAACCAACTGATCAACAAAATATTAACAAACATTTGATAGACTAGGTAACTAGTGGCCATGGACTCGTCGACAAATATGTACATAGAACAACAAAGTGATAGCCAACTGGTCGACAAAAAACAACAACTGGCAGACAAACGTTGAGATGGATCCATATAATAGTGGACCACAAGTTAATACATTGCGAATAAAGAACTTGCTAAACCAAAAGCTAGGTGTTTTATTTTTGTATCCAGGTGTTCTTTTTCCAATATATATTTAGTTACATTACAATGAACATCTGTCATCCGTTAATAATAACAATGTCAATCGATTAAAATAGGGCGCTTTACATAACATTGAATAAACAATGTCCCTTCTGTTTAATGTACGAATAAAAATAATTAAATGTTGGTAAATCCACCAATCATATACATAATATACAGCGAAAATGTAAACCAAATTATTGTAAAATAATAGCAGAAAAGGTATGTTCTCTAAGAAAAAATACAAGGAATTCATACAAATATTAAAGTTATTATTTTTATTACAATAAAATAATCAATAAAAATATACACATTTCTCTAACCATATCACTCACAAGTAGCCTAAGTAACGTTGTTATCTTCTGATTAAATATTACTTTATTTGGAAAGATTCTCACCTGGATTTTCTTTAATTGAATGTATTTAGAATCTATTTGTCATTGTCACCTGGGCTATTTTTGAAAATTATATGCATGCATAATCTATTTAAAATGCTTCCCTCCCAGCAAATTTTTAAAACAAGTTTGGATGCCTCCAGAAGCTATTTTTAATATTCCTCAACCAGTTTAATTTTTTAAATTTAGATCTCCTGAAAGCTATTTGAAGGGGTTGTCCCCCAAAAATGTTTAAAATTTAGGTGCTTCCAGAAGCTATTTAGACTGCTCCTGGCTTGAATTTTTTTTCAAAATTAGATGCCTCTTAAAACTATTTGAGTGGTCTTCTCTGGAAAACGTGTGATAATTGAATGTATATGGAAGTTATAAATATTACATGGAGGTTAATATAAGATCTTTCAACTTCATATTTGATAATATCAGAGGATTTAAAATATATTTAGGGATGTAGGATTTATTCCAGCTGGGATAATTTTCAGGGGAATGAGGCCCCTCTTGCCCCCACCCCCCTCGGTTCTACCACCATAGATTGCAGTGCTACACAAATTTCTTAGATGAGTCCATGCATAAAAAAATGCTGACTATCTCCTGTTGGGAGACTTTACCTGGATCCACCATAGACAGGACCTCTCCCTCCCCACTAAAAACGAGGGTACATCCATGATATTACTCTACATTCTCAACGTATATTTTTAAAAGGTCTGGATCAAAAGGCCATTATTGCACGTGTGATGTGTGCTCAGCTACAAGTGGAGATTAGGCAAGATAAACAGTAGTATTCATAGGCCTATACATTTACTAAAGGTGATTCACCCAGTGGCGGTGGAACTTTATTTGTGTAGGAGTGTATTCAATTTTTTTTAAAAAGGAACTTTCCCCCAAGTAATAGGAGATCCAGGGACTCAACATCATATATTTTGTGAAAATTGAATATCCTTAGAATCCATTTTGAAAGGTCCTTGTCCAGTAATATTTTGAAAATTAGACTCCTTCCAAGATATTTGGAGTGATCCTCCCCTAGAAAATTTTTGAGAGTTGGATACCCCTAGAAGCTAATTATAGTTTTCCTTACCTAGAATATTTTTGATTTAACTTTTTTCAGAATATATTTAAAGTGGTTTTCCCCATGGCAAATGTTTAAATGTGTATGCCCAAAAACTATTTATAGTGGTCCTCGCCTTTAAATTCTCAAATGAAGGCAAAGTTCAAGAACATTTCTCGGGATGTTTGCCAATTTTACTGGTGAGTGGCCACCCTGAAAATATTACTTGTGGTATATCCCTCACAATTAACTATAAATAACACTCATATCACCTACTGACAAAATATTACTTTAGCTCTATCTCTCACAATTCATTACAAGTAACATACTTAATTCACGTCCTAACAAAATATTACTTTGGATATATATACTTCGGAATTAATTACAAGTAACACTTAAATCACTTATTGACAAAAATTATTTGATAAAAGGCTAATATCTGTTGCCTTACTCCCTAGGTTTGCATTTCAATCAGAATCTTTTGATCCAGTTTCGAAAAAAAAATTTCATTAAAAATTTCTCATTTGTAAACTATCCTTAATTTGAAGGCTAGGGTCAAAATAGAATAAACTTGTTGAGATATTCCCCTATAATTTCTAGATATCAAGTTTGAAGAAATCAATCAAACTGTATCCGATCCGTGGCCAGGGAAAGGTTAACAGATAGACATGGGGACAAACAGAATTGTAAAAACTAGGTTTTTGAGTTCGAGTTTATAAAATAAGTAAACATTCATTAATATCTTGAAATAATTTTTTTTTTCAGGATTACAATACTTTATCTTGATATTAGTAAGTAAAAGAGTGGTTACCCTGGTATGTGTTTGGACACTACTCAGCAACTAGAAAACTGCTCACAGGGCTGTCTGTCAATTCATGTGTAGCTAACATTGTATCCCCTCTCTCTAACACCAACACTTGCTTAGTGAGGAAGTAGACTCGATACTTCCTAGTTTATAAACTAAACATTTTAATATGACAAAGTTTATACTATGCTTTGTAACCTTGGATAACAACACTTGAACTAAGACGCTTTAGCTTTTACTCTTTGAAACACATTTATTGTATGTTAGTATTTTTTTAAATATATTACTAATCTAGACGCCTACTACATCATGCCTGTTCCATTATATCTTGTTCCATCAAATTTACCCTTTCGTTAAGCCAGTGGTGTGCCTAGACATTTCCATCAGGGGGGCCACTAGGATTTTACCAAGTTCCCTCCCATATCATCGTCTGATATTTTTTTAAATAAGATTTCTCTAAAAGCTATTTGGAGCTTCCCACCCCCAGATAAAAAATAGATGTCTCTCTCATTTATTTGGAGTTATCCTTATATGGATTTATTTTAAATAGATGCTTCTAGAGTCTAGAGGTTAACTTCATAAATATTTTTAATTGTATTTAGAGTTCAATGCGTTCTTCTCCCAACAAATAGTTACGTTTTACGATGGTGTGTGTGTGTGTGCGCCTTATTGAAAACCATATTTGGAGCAACATTAGGGGGTGCCATGGTAAATCTGGCTCCCCTTGAAGACACGCCAATGTAAAACACAATTTATATCTGACATGTACCTTCTTCAACATGTAGGCTTACATGTACAGTTTCAATACTAGCTTGCATAGTTTTAGATTAAAACAGCTAGTGAATTTTTTACTTTATTCTCTTTGGAAGCCTATATTTGTACTACTTTTAAAAAAGGAATGAATACCAACACACTAACTGCAAAATTAATTTGGATAAAAAACTAATAATAGTAAAAAAATAAAATTTTGAACACAAAAACAAGGTTTCTAGACAAAAACCTATATTCTTTATTATTAAAATTCCATCCCACCCTCGTGGTAGAATGGTCTAAGATGTCACGCTCACCAGAGACTTGACTGCCGATATTGGAGATATTGGGGTTGGTAATCCTGGTTGGGTGTACTCAAGGTGGTTTTTCCTAAATGGTTTCTCACTTTTATTCAACGCAAATGCGGGTATATTTCCTCTAAATTATGTTTACTCAACCTTACTACACTAGTGTAATTAATTCATATGAGTATAGCCCAATTGGTTAGGTACTATGAAGGGCTAAGAAAATAATCAACAACTATCATTAGTCATTACTAACATGGCAAATATTGCCTTACCTTTGCGATGCCAATCTCGAGTTTTTGTATTTTTCTCAGCTCATTGTGGGGATGTCCAGTACTTCCATCATTTCTTTAAATTGTGAGTAGTCTGTTCCAATTGGAACACTGCCCCAATCAACAGCGTCATTGAAGCAGGTTATTTTGAGGTAATGCATTGCTTACCATCACAATTGTCCCAAAAATAAACCAGTGTAATCAAGCCTATTTCTTATTTCCTTTTCTAGTTTATAGTGACCTAACGTACATGATTTGGAGTGTTCATCTAATTTAATTATCAGTTTAGAAAAAAGCATTACATCAATAATTTGATGACCTGTAGTTGGAGAATCCTATGCCTTTTCAATATTTTCTATAGAAAGTGGTGGTAAGATATTTTCATTACTATATTCATATTTTGAAATAGTGTTTTCACTAACGAGTGAAGGAGGTTCCACATTCGGTAGTAAATCATCCAATTAGTCATTTTCATTAAAAATGTATGTGTCTGCCTGCATATCTTTGGAATTGGAGGTCCCTGCAGTTGGTGTAAAGTCTTCACATTCTTGGGCGCAAGTCCTAAAAACCATAAAATATATATATTTTACATAGTTATGTATTTCCTACAGAACATCTTACCATCCGTCTAAGCTATTCGCAATTAGTTATTATAATAGGGTAAGAGTGAGTAAAGTAGATTAGAGAGGAAAAGTACCGCGTTTGTGTGGAGGAAGCGTGGGAAGCTGTTACTAAAAGAAGCTTTAGTAGATTACACCAAGTCGGAATTCAAACCTTGACCTCCCGCTCACTAACAAACCAGAAAAACATGTAATTTACTTGGCATGCATACTGATTAGGGCTTATAATCACTAACCCATAACTTATAAATTATATTATAATACAATCATCACCTTATATTTTGTGTATATCTAAATACTATTTTAAACTTTAGGTAGCCAACACACTCGATTACAAAAACTTGCCATCATTTCCGTTTGGAACCAATTTAACGCGGCCACATTTCATGTTCAATACTGTACTTTTTTTTACCATTTATTTATCAACATAAATATATTTTGCACTTTTTTTTTTGGCATATTTGCAGATTATTTTATAAAATAAACAAATAAAATACTCCTAAATATACTTTAACAAACACAAAATACAAATATTAATTGTAATATTTTCTAACTACAGTTACCTTTTAAGTGATTCAAATTTGTTTCCAGTGAATTATGATTCTTCTTTCCGGATTCTCCATCTCTTCTTTAAATCTCTGGATCGTTTTCTTCTTTTGCATACTTTACTTGGAAATGAACAAGGCTTAGACATTTTGTACACAGTAAAATTCACATAAAAGTTGATTAATATCAAGGCCATAGTCGGAAAATTTTATGAACAATATATATGGCATTATTTATGGTTTAAACAATATCAAAATTAATGTACAAGCACAAATTAGGGGGCTGTGTTACCATAAAAAGCACTTTAGAGAGCATCCAGAGGTGTTTAATATTTAGAATTTCTTTCTAGCCTTCGGCAGCTATGGTGTTATGTTGCCATAAAAAATACTTCAGAGAGCTTCTAGAGGTGTTTAATACTTAGAATTTGTCCTAGCCTCCGTCAATTGGGGGATGGGCCCACCAACCCCTCCCCCCCCTCCCTCCACCCACCCTGAAATTATTGGCTGGCTACGGCCTTGATTAATATAATTATATTTATGCTAGTTAAATGGTAGCCTACGCTCAAACTAAAATATAAAACTAAACAATGTCAAAGAATACTGGTAACAATAGACTGTACAGCTTTCACACATTAAATAGCTAACAGGCAAGAACAGTCTAAAATATCAGAATATTACTCTTCATATGTTTTTGTACCGCAGTATTTTTCTCAGCTGGTTTTGAAAATTTTGCCCCTCATCACTCCTCGCCCGCCGCTGTCAATCAAAACACAAGTCGTCACTCACTACTTGTGTTTGGTTCTCAATGGTACGTCCCGATTTTTCTGTATTTATTTCTGTGAAAATCACATAATTTCGGGCAATTTCCTATCCAGTTTTGAAAATATGATAGTAACGATTGTATGATAAATGTCAATGAACCAATATTTATTGCTAAATAAGGAGAGTTAAATTTAATTTCAAAATACAAAGTAGTTTTCTATTAGGAAATTTGTTTGTAAAAGAATGAGAAAGTCTGCCGCCGATTCAATTTCATTATTTATTAAATAAAAATTAATATGTTGGAAAATATGGTACATACCATGCCTAAAATATGTTTACCATATAGTGCTTTACTATCCGTACATCCATAAAAAAAAGTAAGGCTTTTGCTTGTATTACTTAATACTTGGAGAAGAATTAGTATTATTAAGTTAAATTAAACATTATAACTATTTAAACAAAAAATACATAACAATTTTGCTCTATTATTACTTATTTTAATGTTTTTATTCTATTAAAAAGGCTCACAACCATAAAAATAAGAAAATAAAATATTATCACTCTTGCACAGCCTTAAGTAACTCTTTAAATGGCGTATTATTAAAAGTGTGACCAGATCCAGTTAACAGGTTTTTAACTATCACAATATTTACAATACACAGCAACAACATATGTATAGTACAAACAAAATCAACATAGGTATTTAATTGTAATTGAATATATTCCCATTCTCAATATTACTCTACTCTGAAATTAATTAACATATATTATTTTATTAAATAGGTAAAGAAGGGAAGCTGAAAGGTCTTGCAGCTCCGTCTAATTTGTCCATGAACCAAACTCTTGATGGTCATAGTGGGCAAATTCAAGTGATTTCTTGGAACGAATCCCATCAAAAACTTACAACTAGTGATCAATATGGTCTCATTATTGTGTGGATGTTATACAAGGTATGTTGCTACAATTTAATTTTTATATTTGTTTTTGTACTTACCTGATGTGAGTGCAAAATTTAATGTTTGTAAGAATAGACTATTAATATAAGAGGATTGGTTGTTACTGATCTACAACAAAATTAAAGTTTTATATTATTTAAATTGAAAAATGGTGCCTGGACACAGAAATCAAACCCAGAACCTTTGTCTTAATAGACCAATACTCTAACTACTGAGCTATACATGAGTTATCTCATGCCCAAGGTCATTATTCACCCACATATTAAGGCAATCTCTGTGATGGAAGTGCATAAATGGTCAGCTACATAATTTATGAATGGTCAATTAAGATCACATGCTATTTATGTTGCCAATAGTACAATGACCTTAGGCATAGTGGTAATCTTGATTTTGTAATCTATTGGTGGGCCAGTTCCCCCTGTCTGAATTGAGAACTGTTGTGCATTTTGGAAAATGATCTTAATATTTTGATGGTGTAGCAGCCGGGTTTAAATTCATTGTTGTGGATACCAACATGGATGGGTATATACTT
>JBCFYV010008823.1:0-13129 GCA_039000515.1 Timema cristinae | reverse complement strand
AAATTTTAAGCAAAGCCACACACTCTAGGAGATATTGTAGACAATAATGGTCATGCCTTCCCAGGAAATGTGTGCTATAGCTTATGATGGTGCTGTTCTTACTAACATTTTAAAAACCACACTCCTCAAAAGACATTTGTGGATTATTATGTTAACACATTTCATCCTCACATTTGTAAAGACATAGAGTTTTTTGGCTATCGGAGAAATTGATTTAATTTGGGATAGATACATCACACACCAGTATTGAAGGTGAAACTAGACAGAAGAAGGGAGCAGGAACCGGGAGGCAAGTGTTTTTTACAACGTGAAATTTACCTAAAAATTGGCCAGATTCCTTGAGGAATTCGAGTAACAAAAGGAAGAGCACTTTAATTTACTTAGATATTTAGCTATAAAATACAATAAAAAAGGTACATGTTGTAACTAGTCCAGGTGAAGAAGTTAAGGAAATATGACTGCACAAAGTTCCCTAATTGTGTTACTTTCCGTGGTCATGAAGAAGCTGACACAAGGATAATACTGCATCTCAAGACATGGTAGAAAAAGATTTTAAAAATATTATTATACGTACTGTAGATACTGATGTCTTTGTTTTTAGCAATGCTTAGGTACTTACTTTTACCTTGTTAATAAAGGGTCTGGATAAAGTTTGTATTTGTATTTGGAACAGGAAATAATTTATTCATCTTACTACTGTTCTGTTAAGCCAGTAACAATACAAATGTTCATGACCCAAAATTGTCCGCTTGAAAGTCTGCCACTGACAAAGGCGCATTTATAACAACAGTTATTACCTAGTTCATCCTAAGTTGGACACATATTGGAGACAAGCAAACAAATGCACAATATGTATACCATCTCCAACCGTGAATGGGGATGGTGGTTTGGGTGGTATAATCATTGGCAGACAAAAATGTTGGAGCTATCAGAAATTTCTGATTTGTGTGAAGAGTTAATAAAACGTATAAGCAAAATCTGTAAAAACAAGTGTGGCTGTAGAAATGTTGGCTTGTCTTGCACACTACTGTGCAACTGTAAGAACGAATGTGGAAAAAGGCTGTAGTGCTGGCCGATTTTTTAAAAAAGTTATAGGGTTTTTAAAAGGCAATGTTTAAGTTTGTAATTTTCATTTATTTTAGGAATTAATCAATATTAAATACACATTTTTTACCCAGTTTTGAGACAAAAGATAAACTTTATATTATATCTTAGCCTTTTTTTTAACATGAAAAATGAAATCCAAAGCTCCAAAACATATTACATTGATACAAAACACGTTTTTATATGATGTTGAGGTTTTTGTACAATCTTTTTTCCTAATCATGTTAACCATTTTGAAATATGGCCTCCATCTTGGATTCTCATAATTTTTGGGATTATGCCTCCCCTTCTTATTCTCATTGTTTTAACCTTAAAACTACATTATTCCCCAATGGGTACTTTCTTATCACAAAATTAGTTTTTTTTAATGATTTATGTGTAGCCCCTTTCCACTTCTGAGGAAGTGTTGGAGATTATTTAATGCAAACAAATGCAAACCCTTTGTCCACTAGATAATGCTGATGTCAGATTTTAAACCTCCCACACACTAACATCTGCAGTTGCTCGATGATAAACAAGAAATGATAAAATATAAAGGATTACATATAGGGTGATGTTAATGGCGACAATGTTTATGATGGACGATGATGATTTTGAAAATAAATTATTACTAGCTTTTAAACTGATATACATTTGCTGGAGTTGTTAGAAATCTTTTATATTTCCAAAACTCTTTTTGCATTTAAAAATTAGCATTATTCTGAAATTTTTTTAACAACAATTATGTGTATTTGTAAAAATAATTAAATTTTAATAATTATACACCATTACTAAGCTATGTATTGGTACAATAAAATCTGAATTAAAACTTACCGAACCTTGTAATGTCATAGAAATAAAACTAATTTTGTTTTGGTGAATAGCAATTATTTTATAAATTTATAGTTCCCACATACAAAATCATTTAGGTAAATTTTTAAGCATTTGAACTTTTTTGTGATGTATTTAAAACTTGACTAGCGGAATTATTATTCAAATTTGGCCCTCTTTTGGGCATTTTTAATTAAACCTTTTTTGTAGAGAAATTTTAACTAAATTAATTTTTGTACCAAAACTTTTTTTTTGTTTAATGTATGTAGTGAAAAAATAAAAACTGAAAAAAAGGGTTTTTTTTTCAAATTTTTTAAACAAATAAAATAAGAAAGATCCCCTGTAAAATTTTAAAAAGTTGCTTTTTTCATAATCTACACCAAAAACGGAAAAAAAAATACTCCCCTACATTTTTCCCACAGAAAGGGTTTTTACCTTTTTACATAAAATCGGGTTTTTTTTGAAAGGTAAAAACAAAAAGTTTCAATGATAACTCCTTACGGGGAAAATGAACAGAAGGGAAATGATTAAAGTTTATTTATTTTTTATTTCTTCATTAATTTGTCCCCCTCTTTGGCGTGTTGGTAACGCGCTTGTCGTTTTTTGAGCTTTTATGCTGGGAGGGGAGATCGAGGTTGAATTTCGGGGGGAACTGGGGGGGGTTTTTCCAAAAATGGTTTTCCATTTCCCCTTTCCCCACGCAAAATGCGGGTTTCACTTCCTCTAATTTAAAACCTTCCCAATTTCCTTTAAATCCTTGGGGTAATTAGTACTTAAAGGTAAAAACCCCGAAGGGGGTAGTAAGACGCGGTGCAAATATTTAAAATATTAATGTACCGGTACAAAAAAATCTAAGTGTTTAATATATCATATTGGGGGAAAAAATTAAAAAAGAAAATTGTTCAATTGCTCATTCAAAAATAATTTTTTATACTTTAAATAGGGATTTTAAAACTATAAAAACCCATTTTATTTAAGTTATTAGTTATAATGTTTAATGAGTGAAAATAAATAAGGTTTTTAAAATCCCGTTATAAAAACCCCTTTTTTTATGTAATTTTATTTGGAAAAAAAAGTATTGAAAATTCCCTGTTTAACCATGTTTAAATAGTTTATTATTATGACAAACGTCTATAAAGGTTATTTTAAATTCAGGTTTGATGGGGGAAATGGATTTCATTTATAAAATACTTACAAGAAAATAATTTAATATTTTGGAAAACTTATTGAAATTAATAATTTTTGATTTTAAAAAATGTGTGTTGATTATTTTTTTCAGAATAATGTTGGTTAATTTAGTGTTTTAAAATAGTATTTTTTATTTTGAAAAAAAAGTTTTCCAAGAATAATTTAAATAATTGTTATGAACAAAGAGAGTTGTTTTGTTTCTCTGTGGTGATTCTTTTACGTTTTAAAAAGTTTTAATGAGATGTTGGAGAATTTGTAGGTTTTTTTTTTCCCTGGGGGGGGATTTACCAAAATCAGTAATTCATGGGTTTTTTGTAAAATTGGGGTGGGGCATTTCTTTTTTCCTGAAAATTTTTTTTCCCCTTTTTCAGCAATTTTGTGACCTACCGCTTCCTTATTTTTGGTGGAAAATAAAATCAAAATACAATTTAAATTCTATTCTTTACAAGCTAATAAAATTTTGATTTTTCTTGTGTTATTAGTGTTTGGGAAAATTAACATGCTGATTAAAAAACTCTTAATCGTTACTTATGTTTTTTAAAACTATATATCTTTTTTGTTTAAATTTGAATCTAAAAGGGGTCAAAAATTTAAGAAACTCCCGTAGTGACCACTGCTTCAGGGATTCAAATCTAAGGCGTTTTCTCTTCGTAGACTAGATGCTGATGGGTAGTGAGCTCGGTTTTGGGAATCTTGGTTTTGGGTCAATTGAGGGTGGTTTTCTCCAAAATGGTTTTCTGCTCTCCCTCCTGAAATGTGGGGTACATTTCCTTTAAAGAAAAGCTCCCACTTTTCTAAAAAAAATTTGGTGTAGTTTAAAAAACTTTTTCAGGTAGTAAAAAACGGGCTGCCCAAAAAAAAAAAAATTATAGTGCTTTTAGACAAAACATATAAAAACTGTTTAACATTTTAGATTTTGGGGTTTAAAATTTAATTGTGTTTTTAAAAAAGTGGGTTGTTATTAATTTTAGATGCCCTTGTCAGGATGTGGGTTTTGCCATTTAAAAGGTGGGCCCGCATTTCCATGGTTGTGTTCAGTGGGGTTGAAAACAGTCACAGAATTGTCCAATAATGATGTCGTCGAAAAGAATCCTTTAATACACAGCTTAGAGGGGAACCTTTTTTTTGGCTCAATCCAGGGGTATTCATTTTTAGATTGTTTAAATTTTTGGGGAAAGGGGAATTATTTAAAAAACATACGGGGAATTAAAATTTCAATATTTCTAAATGTTTTTTAGGGTAAAAAAAACAAACAATTTTATTTCCATTTAACTTTATTTTGCATATATTCATGAATAGATTTGTTTATGGAAAAACCCTAAGCATGTAGGATATTAAAAATACAATATTTTTTCAGAAGTAATTAACAGAAAAAAAATTAAAAATTTTTAAATACTTCTTTATGGTTAAATAAGGTTTTTTTTTAAAATAAACAAATTTAGATTTATATATTTTATATATATTTGCCTTTAATTTTTATTTGGAATAAAAAAATTTTGTTCAAAAAAATTTGGGTTGGAAGCCATAAAACCAATTAAGTCCAACCCCACCAAAGGTGGGTTTTTAAAGCTGTACTTTAATAGTTGTTAAAAAGTTATTTAATTATTTATTACTATATCTTTAAGGAAAAAATCTTTTTGCTATATGAGGTAAATTTATTTTTATTAAAAATACCTGTGTTTTGCTTTTTTTGTTAACCTTTTACTTTCTCCCAATTTTTGTGTCCTTCATTCTTTAAAATTTTCCTTTTCTCCCTTTTGTGTTTTTTTCCCTTTTCCCTTTTTTAGAAAATTGCATTGCACGTTTCCCCCTCCTCCCTGATTAGTTCCGATTTAAAGAAAAACCTAGGCAGGGGTTGGTGGTGACGATCTATTTTCTTTAAGAGGCAAAAACCCTTACCCTTTGTCCAATGGCAGCAATGTAAAGTGTTTTTTCTTTTCATTGTAAAAAGCCCAATTTTGTTCGTCCCCCCTTAAAGTTTTTATCCACCTTTATTTTTTTCTTCTTCCCGATATTTAAAATCTTTCAAGGAACCCTTCAAAAATTACTATAGGAAGTCCCCTTTTACAAAAATACAAAAAAAAAAATCTTAAAGAGTATTAGGATTGAAAATTAATTTCCTATAGGTCAAAATTTGGCAGCTTTTTGGTTGCATTTCGCTGTTAAAAAAAAAAAACCCTTTTTGCTATGTATGATATTTTGGGGAATAAAAGTATTTTTTTGTTTCCTGTCAGATTTGGTTTGTTCCCTTTAGGGGCATACAAATACACTTTCTTAGTTGGTAAAATTTTAAAGTCCCCAACTCCCCAAAAATAATTTTTTTTTTAGTGGTTTAAATTTTGAAATAGGATGCTAAAAATTTTGTTTTTCATGATATTTTAGGGGGCAGCCCGTTTTTTAAAAAAATATTTTAATATCATTAAAAAAAAAAATTCAAAGGAACACAAAAAATTTTGTAATAGTGGTTAATTAATTTTAAAGGTGTTATAAAAATTATTTATAAAAACTTGTGGTGAAAGGTTAATTTGATTTTGTATAGTACCTAAAAAGCTACTAACTAACACCTTGTTGGTTTTTGTTTTAAGCTTTTTAAAAATAGAAAAAATTAATTTATTCTTTCCCCTAATCTGAGCTAATTTTAAGTTATAATTACAGGAAGATCCCACCAGAGGGAATGGCCAAAGGAAGGTGAAATAAGTTTGGAAACACCCTTTCTAAATGCACAAAATGAAACTTATTTTGTTGAAAAGATATCAAAAATCACCATCAAAACCAAATGGAAAAGGTAATGTAGTTACTTGGGGTTTTTCACTATAAAATAGGCTTTTGTTGAAAAAATTTATTACCCAAGTACCAAATTAACATAAAATTATTTTTTCAGGGTGGGAAGGGGTCATTTAAATGGGGTTACTTTGGATTTTTCATTTTTAGACGGGGTTATTAAAGTGAAAAAAAAATTAACCATGTAATCAATCTAACATCGAAAGTGGGTCATTAAGATAAAACTTTTTGAACAAAATAGGAAAGGTTTCTACTTCCCTTTTACCGTTGGATAAATCCTGTGGATAAACATTAGAGTTTACCATGTAAACCATTCTAAAAAGCATTTTTTAGGTTAAAAATAATCAGTGAAATGGGGGGTTTTAAATTTTTTGCATTAAAAACATTTTTTTCAATGTTTCCCCGTGGGCCCGGGTCAGTTTAGAAAAAACCTTCATTTTCCTTTTTTCCTTCCACCTTTTTCCTCCTCTAAATTGCTTCAAATTATTCTTTCTCCCTTGCACACTTTTTTTTCTGCTTCCCATCTTCTTTTTCCCCCTTGACACTTTTTCGGGTTTCTGCTTAAAACCCATCTCTTTTTCCCCTTGGCCCATTTCTGTTATTGCTTCACCCCTTCTTTTCACTTGACATTTTCTGTTATTTGCTTCACCCTTCTTTTTACTTGACATTTTCGTTTTTGCTTCACCATCTCTTTTCCTTGGGAAATTTCTGTTTTTTTGCTTCACCCATCCTTTTCACTTGCACCTTTCTTTATCTGTTAACCCATCTCTTTTCACTTGCACATTTTTTGTTATCTGCTTTCCCATCTCTTTTCCCTACAACTTTTTTTTTTATTGTTACCATCTTTTTCACCTGCACCCCTTTTGGTTTTATTGCTTCACCATTTCCCTTTTTACTTGAACATTTCTGTTTTCTGCTTTAAAAAAAACCCCCCTCTTTTCACTTTCACACTTTTGTTATCTGCTTACCATTTTTTTCATTGCACTTTTTGTTATTGCTTCACCCATCTCTTTTCTCTTTGCAAAATTTCTGTTTATCTGTTTTCCCCTTTTCTTTTCACCCTTTACATTTCTGTTATCTGTTTCCATCTTTTTTAAAATTGCCCACTTTTTGTTATTGCTTACCCAACTCTTTTCCTTGCACACCTTTCTGTTATTGCTTCCCCCCTTCCTTTCCCCTTTATTTAAAAAATGTGTTTTCCAATAATGGTTTTCAAATTAAAAAGATGAGGGGTTTTCCCAAAAATTTTTGATTGCTTCAAAAGGGGATCAAAAAAAATTTTGGAAAAAACATTATAAAAAATAATATAAAAAATAAAGTTTTAAGGGGGTCAAGCCCATGGCAAAATTTTTAACAGGGGTTGAATGTCCATAAGGACGCAGAAGATTAAGTTTAAAAATTAAAAAAATTATACTAGGTTGAGTCCCAAACATTCTAAAGTTTTTAAACCCCAAAAAAGTGGTGCAGGAACCAAAGTATTTATGTCCCAACTTATTGGTTTTAAACCAAAAAATTCTATGAGCAGTTTGTGTACCCCAAAAAAACATTCTTCAAAAATTGGTAAAACACGTTTTAAATTAATTTTTTTTTATCAAAAAGCCATTATTAGATATGTAGATAAAGTGTAGAGGGGACTGTCATAATGTAAAATTTAAACGTTTAAATTAAGGAGCAACCCGAAAGGAAAAGTTGGCTAAGCCTAATAGGAACAAAAAACCAATTCTCTCTTTTTAGTTCTTTTTAAATTTTTTAACTTCCACTTTTTCATTTTTTACAACCAAAAATCTTTTTTACACCAGGTTGGGGGTTATTCTTTATTTTACAAAAAAGTAAATACCCCGGCCCGGCCCTTTCTTCCCTTGGAGTTACAATTGATGGGGGGTTTTAGTCAGTAGGGTTTTAAAGAATGAGCGTCGATTATAAAAATTTTTTGGGCTTATTAAAAATAAAAGAGTAAACACGGTAAATTTCCATAATGACAAGGGTGGGTTCTACCTTCATCTGGTCACCTTTTGCTCAGTACATTTTTTATTTTGGGCTAAGTCCAAAACTTTTTAAAGGTTGTCACTAAAAACCCGCCCCCTGGCAAGAGCCTAAGACACTTCATGACCTCATTACGCTTGGAATGCCCACAAAAAAATGTCTTAAACCATTTTTATAACCACTATTGTATCATGGGCTTAAAAAAAACACGTCATTGCTAAACGAAATCATCTTAAAAGATCCCCCCTGCAAAAAATGTTCAAAAAAAAATGCACAAAAAAAAATGCCCAGACCTGCTTAAGATACACAAAATTAGTTCTTTTCTTTTATTGGAATTTCTCCCCATGATGGTGTAAAGCACAATTAAAGAGCTTTATCCTCATTTAAAATCATGCGTGCTTAAGTGGGGGTTTTCCCTTTTTTGTTTGTCTCAGCTATATTAACACCAAAACGGTCCCTTTCATGCCATTTTTTACAGGAAAATGGTTCCCCTTTCAAAAAACCCTGATGCTTTCCAAGCAAAAGGGGGGATGGATTGTAGCATGTCCCCTATTTTAAAAGGGGGATTACAAGATGACAAAAAAGAAAACCAGAAAAAATAAAGGAATTAAAAGAAAAAAAAAAAAAAAACTAAAAACTTCCTTTAGAAGGGAAGAAAAAAATTAAAATAATCTATTTCTTTAGAAATGAGAAAAAAAATGGTTCGATGGGAAAGGAGCAGTCTGATATTTTTCACCCATTTCACGGGGTTTCCCGCAACTGGTGGCTCGGGGTTTGTCTTGGCCTTTTGGACACAAAAAAATGGAAAAAAGGAAATTGTATCACCGTCGCGCCTCAAAACCCAAAAGAGTGTTTTTTAGGGGGGTTTTTCTGGGGAAAAAAAACCCCTCTTCCCCTACCCCCCCCCCCTCTTACCCTTCGTCGATCCCGCGTTGGTTCGTTCCCGGTTAGACCAGAGTTAAAACCTTGGGAACCCTTTGCCCCATAAATGCACTTCTTTGTAAAAAATTTTTTCGAAAAGGAAAAAAAAATTTGAAAAAAAATTCCGTTTTCCACTAATTTTGGTGGTCCCAATGGATCAAAGTCGGATCACCCTTGTGTTGAGAAGCCCCCTGGGCCCGTTTCCCATTAAGTTCCTTATTTCTCCCACTTTGAAAACTTTTCTTCGCATAGGGTTTTTTCTTTGTATGTTTTTATGTGTCCCAGCACTAGATGAAGTTTGATCTATAATTATGTTTTTTTGTCCTTTTTGACATGTTTGATTTTTAGTCTGAATGGGGTAATTTTGTTGTATGGGTTTTTTGAAACAAATAAAATTTTGTTATTTATGTCCTTCTGAATGTTTGATTTTTAGTTTTGGGCTGATTATGTTGTATGTCTTCAGACTGTTTTTATTTAGACTAAGTATAATTGGTTTTAAAACCTATGTCAGATAGTCTGGCTATATTTTTTGTGTTCCATTTGAATAATTTTTAAAACGGGGCTTTTTTGCTCTATATATAAAGGAGGGGGCCCGGTGGTAAGGGTTTTTCTAATCCCTGTATTCTTTAACTTTTTGAGTGTTATGGGACAGTAATGTTTGTACCCCCTGAACGGCATGACACAATGTTCCTATTTGTATGGCTAAAGCAGATTGTCTACGCCTTTTTTTCTAGGGGCTTTGTTAGGTTGTGTCAACTACATTCTTTTGGGGACCTTTTCTGTGTTACTATTTAGGGTGCGCAAAGGCGGAAAAAAGGAGTTTATATAGTGGCCCGAAAAGTTAGTATTTCATTTGCCCTTGTTGGCGCCTCGTTTGACTATGTAATTTAAAAGTTTTATTGTATAGCTTTGTTTTCTTTTCCCCGGGTATGGGTGATTATTAAAAAATGTTTTTTGAATGCTTCGGCATTACCCACCAGGAAAAAAAATTGGGTTAGTAACCCTGGGGGGAACCCGACTGTTAGCCCTCGAAAATTTTTATATTTTATATATTATATTAATATTTATTATATATATATATATAAATATTAAAATATATTTTTTAAAATAGCTTATATATAAAATTTTAAATAGTTTATTTTGCTAGCTAGCTTTTAGTTTAAATTAAAGGAGGGGGCCCATGATACTCTAAAAATAAAGAAAAGTAAAAAGGACGATCTTATATAATTAATATATTGTTAAATATCCCCCCAAAAACAACAGAGTTTTTTGGGTAAGATGTTTTTTTTCATTGAGTAATAATTACTTATAAATAAGTTTTTATTGCATTTGGCTTTATCTTTTTAAAATAAACAAAACTTTTATTTTGTATGATAAATGTATTTATGTTTTACATTTTCATATTTTAATTAATACCTTAGTATACTTTCAATAAATGTACAAATAGCTTGTAGGAAAATTTAGATATGGAACCTGTACCTTGTACAAACCTCCAGATGCATAGCTATTGCATGTTGCACAGTATCTCAAAACAATCAGCAATTTTAGTTAGGACTAAGGCATTTTTATTCATTCATTAACAACCCTTTAACAATTCTTTAGTAAAATCCATAGATATGGTAAATTATCTCGGGTGTGGGGATGTGTGTGTGTGTGTGTGTGTGTGTGTGTGTGTGCGTGCGTGCGTGCGTGCGTGCGTGCGTGCGTGCGTTGCGGTGCGTGCGTGCGTGCGTGTGTGTGTGTTTTTTTTTTTTCTTGCTTCAAAATTTGCCCATGGCTTTCTTCAACCACATTAACTATTTGTGAGTATGTTGTCAGTACTGTATTTTTTGAACTTGACATACTTTCTCACAAGCAAAAATACATGCAAACTTTTAAGTACCAATATCTTCACTTGAGATATGCAGCCATTTATACTTTTTTTTAGAAAAAAAAAAAAAAAACTCCCGTTTTGACCACCAATCTGTGACAAAGGGAATAAAAAGATTTGTATTGAACAAAATATTTCAAAATATCAAATTTCGCACAGCACCCAAAATAATGACATTTAAACTCTATTAAATTAGGGGAAACTGTAGCCCACCTAAACCTTTTCTTTCCTTCTTTTTCAAGCCTATTACACTTTTTGTTACTATACATCATACTAACAAATCTTTTAAAAAAAGTAGACTATCAGCTTACCTTTTTCATTAAATGCTTAATATTTTGTTTCAAAAATTGATTTTTTTTGGGGAAAGTTTAATGTTTTTCGGGGATATTTATCATAGTTAATCTTGTATTTATACAGTATATGAATAACAAGAAAAATCTGTTGTTTTTTAAAATTTAAAATGGGTTTAGATTCTTTTAAAATTTTGATTTATTTTTATAATAATAAATTGTAGAACAGTTTTTTTTGAATTTTAAAATTTTATCACTTAAAATAAAAAGCGTACAGGTTTAAATTTAAGCCAAAGGGACATAATAAGCAGGGGTTTTGGTTAAAAAAATTCTTGTCTTTCTTTAAACGGTGTGTTGGGCCCCACTGGAGCCGGAAGTCGTCTTCTCACACTGTTTTGTTAAGATTGGCACAGTGGAAGGGAAATGTCAGAATAGATGGTTGGACACTAAAGAATTGGTCTACAGGACTTCGGAGCAAAAATCTCAACAATTCCCAGGATCCTTTCTGTTCTTGGGGAAAAAACGCCGAAATTTGGATCCCTTCGGGGGTACCAAGACTGCGACTGTGGAGGGGTTTTGGGGGGACTGAGTAAAAAAAAACCAAACTTTTGTAATCAAATTTGGATTATGGGTTTTCCCTGGAAAATTTTATTCTTTCTTGGACCTTAAAATAAATATTTATTATTATCACATAAATGAACATAATGGTATAAGAGTTTTTTAATATCGATTTATTGTCAATTATTTATTTTTAAAATATAATTAATTAATGGGGTAGCTTTTTTTATCTACCTGAATAGTAAATATTCCCCGACATTTTTATGTAAAGCGATGTGAACAAAAATCCTGAATTGATATATTTTAAAAATTAAAAGTCCCCATAAAACCTGTTTTAATTTTACAAAATAATATAACTATTCCAACATTTTCATGCAAACAATGCCAACTAAATCCTGAATCATATTACTTGAATAGTAACCTTTCCCCGCATTTCCAGCAATTTTAATCCCAACTAAATCCTGAATTTTATTCTCCTGAATATAACATTCTAAACATTTCTCATGCAGCCAATCCAATAATCCTTTTCATATCTACTTGAATGAAAACCTATTCCAACATTTTCATGCAACACAATCCCAACTAAATCCGAATCATATCACCTGAAAAAAACTATTTAAATTTCTTATGCAAAGATGCAAGAAAAACCAAAAATTGTATCTACAAAAACGGTTGACCATGTTATATGTCTTAATTCTCATGCCTTAATTTAAAGAAGTATTTTATTTGGTTTATAAAAAATTTTTTTAGATGGCAGAAAAGGTGCCCAAACCCACAGAAGGAGTTGCACACAATTAAATTTTCAGAAAGAATACCATTCTATTCCCGTGAAGCAAAGACTCACGTTTTGGGAAAAAACCCATACTCCTCCTCTCGTGGAAAGAAATTTAACCCTTTTAAGGACATGACTATTAAATCCCCTGTTAATTCAAAATCAAAATTAAAAGGACTAATATTTTTATAATTTTTCCCAAAATAATATTTTTCTCCTGTAAATTTTTTTTAAAATAAATTATTTACTGCATAACAATTTTAAATTTGAAGCTAAATCACTATTAGAATAATCGTCTAAAAATATGTATGAAGAAAAAAAAAAAAAAATTGACATTTATCCGAGGTTTATTTTCATGATGAACCGAAAAAATTTTTTTTGGGGATTAGCAAATTTTTCACACATTCATCTCCTGCGATGAAGATTATTATTATTTTAAACGTGGAACAATAAATTACATAAGCATGCTAACCTGGTAGCCCAACTTGGGAAAATCTCCCCCCCCCCCCCCCCCCCCCCCCCCTACTTGGTGTTTAATCCTTTTTAACTTGAGTACCACTTTTCGAAATTTTGAATTTTTTTTTTTACAAAATTTTTTACTATTTTGACCACAAACAAAAAGTTTTTCCACCCCCATCTATTTGATAATTACTATCAAAGGGTCACTCCAATTAATGCTGGAGTACCACTTTAAAATTTTTTTACTTTTCTCCAGCCAAAATTTTGTACTAGTTTTTTTACCGTTTTTGTTTTTCACCAACAAAAAAAGTTGTACCCCTTTCCCCATTTTGAGATTAGCAATCAAAGAAACAAACCAAATTTAAATTTAGGCTTTTTAGGAGTACAACATTC
>JBCFYV010008813.1:0-10987 GCA_039000515.1 Timema cristinae | reverse complement strand
TTTCTAATAAAATTAACAAAGCCCTTTAGCGCAATAAGATGTTTTGACCCTATTTTTTGACTTAAGAAAATTTTTACACACTTCTTTGATATATTATTGGGCCCATTAAAATTGATAAATTGGTGACCAAACTTTAGATTTTTAGGACTATCTCACTAAATGACAAATTGGCACACAAAAAAGTTAAACCAAAGGACATATTTGTGAGTATCCAAGGCAAGATAGTAATTATATATACTATAATCAATCAATAATATCTTATGGCATATCCATCTGGGGGAACTACAGTTTGTTACACAATCAAAATTTTACATTTGCAACAAAAGTCATGAAAATTATATTTGGCACCAAAAAATTGCCAACAAACATGCATACATTCAACATAGAATTCTACTTCTTAAATAATTATAAGAGTAGGCTTACAACCTCATTTTAGGATATTACCATTCCAATAAATACAAGCAAATAAAAAAACCATTCCCATAAAACCCGCTTAAAACATAGAAGTGTATACAATCGGCAAATACTCTAATTATCATGGTAAGCATGAAATGAAATGTACCATCTCTAAATTATTTAATCTACTCCCACCAACACTCTTGAGATTTACCTCACACGGGGTATCAAAAATAAAAATAAAAATTACAGAGTGGATACTTCAAGGAATGTTTCAAACAAATGTAAATTTTTTTAAAAGAGTAAATGTTGTGTTATATGTAATATGTTTTTAATGATTTTATTATTTTTTAAATATCTAACTGCAAGACTGAAGATGTACCATTACATACTTCGAGATTGTAATATGAAATCAATTATGTAATTTTCTTTTAAATCCTATACAAACAATGATTGATTGATTATTTATTATTATTTGAAGTATTTAATGTGCACTTTCTGAACCGACGATAATATTAACACACAAAGAATTTTCTATGACCAAGAGTGCAAAGGGTTTTATCAATTTTTCGGTTTATTTTATATTTCCACAATCAACATGGGACCAACGGCCTTAGTTGACACTAATCTAAGTATTTAAGATAATAGGAAATTGAAAAAATTGAAACGTTCATAATAAAAAAATACATTTTAAATTAATATTTATACTGTGCATAGGTTTGAGCCACAACTGATAAAAACATTTAACTAGGTTTTACATTTATTTTGTGATGCATTCATCAATAGTACTAAGTTTTTAACCAACTATAAGAATGTCACATTGAAAGGTATATTGATTTTAAAATGGATTGACAGAGGTACAATGAACAAAGGAGTTCTAAATAGAAACTATAATTTAAAATAAATGTCACATAAGGCTTTATTATTATTATTTTATTATTATATTGAAAGTTTTTTTTTTTCAATTCAAATGCATATCCCCTGTTTTATTTATTCTAGGTTGGCTTGCTTTTTAAAAACTAAAAATAGTGCAAATATTATTTATTTAACTTTGTCGGCCTTAAAAATGAAGGCCGCACAATACAAATTTTTTGTATTATTCAAATCAGTTGATTTTTTTAAGGGTTCAAAAGATTTATTGAGAGATAAGAGATGAAAGAAGCTTGATGAAAATACACCTGCATTATGTATACTAAAGGGGATAGGGGACACAAAGTGAGAAGTGCATGTTTAAAAAAACACTCTGTGCACTATCCAAAAAAAATTGTATTTGTTTTTAAAATTTTTTTAGCACCATTCTTACACCCTTTTCCCTTATATATACACTTTGTTCAAAATTTAAAAATGATAAAAGAAAAATTTTAAATTAAATTTAGCAGGGACAACTTTTTCATTAAAATTTGAATTACCTCCAAGACAATCGTTTTTTGGGGGGAGATATAGTTAAAATGGTTATATTTCAAGAAAAACATTTTCAATAAAATCAAGCGCGAAACCTGTCAGTACTACACTACTCTAGACATTATATATTTAACCCAAATATTCAAAGATTAACAAGAAATTCTACAATTCTTTAGAATAAATTATTTTTTTTTTGAATTTATTTTTATATAAAATAATGGACTACCAATAAATATTGAGAATATTCTGAAGCTGTCTGTATTAGTGGGTGTTTGGTAACTTCAATAAATACTACAATGTAGTATTGATAACGGGTATTGAGGGTGGTGGATCAGATAGTTCAAAAAATTATTAGAGCTAATTTTTAAGGGGAAAGTGGTGTATTCCGAGTTTGACTTAGCTTTTTTTAATACACTTTATTGAAAGCAGTTATTTCTTTATATCTGTAAAATATCAATTTTTGATTACTTTCCTTTGAGCTTTTGGAAGCTTTTCGTCAGCTGAAGTAATTCTTCAACGCGAAATTTTCCCCCCTGTTCCAAGTGCTGGTTGGCCTTCCCTTGCTCAACTCCTTAAAATGTTTCTTGCAAACACTAAGGTTTAAACGTTTCAAGTAAAGCTCTGTCGCTCCAGTGAGGTGAAGGCGGGGGGAAGCGATGTGTCAGTAGGATTGTATGAAGGTGTTTCAAGCCCAAACCAGTTCCATGCGAAAGATCAGGTGCGCACACATGAATTCCAGCCCATAGTGTTGACAGAAAAAAACCAATGTAGAAGACCCCTGCAATAAAACAAATTTATTCAAAAAAAAAATAAGAACTTAAATTTGAGACTTTTAAATATTCGAAAATGTTAATCATGTAGCCTCTCACATTGAGAAGCCCTTTTCTCCTTTGGCAAATTTAGTAGGTAAAGTGAGATGGGTTTTAAATAAAGGAAGTTATGATATATCAGTATGACCTGCTTTGTGGCTGCATGGTCTAAGGCATCACTCTCAACTGCTAGACCGTGGATGACAGGGAGTTTGTGGGTTTTTAATCCTTGGTTGGGTGTATTGAGGGTAGTTTTTTATCCCCTCTCCCTCCATATGTAATCCAAGCTCTAAAATAGTGGGATTCAATACTTAAATATAAACAAAACCTACATTTTAAAGAAAATAAAAAAAATAGAGAGGAGCGCGTAGAGTGGAATATCCTAAAATTGTGAGTTTATAAGTGCGGGGACCTTTAACATGTCCCCAGCGAACGCAACTCACTCTTGTGAGTAGCTGGGAAACTACGGTCACCTTCAAAGGTTGCCTAACATATTAATATATAAAAAGGGTCTAAGGTTAATCCCTCGCACCTTTTTAGACATAGGGATAATATGGCGTAATTATGTAATAGAATAAATTAAAGTCTTAGAATCTTTTAGATTTCATTTATGCCAAACTTTATTAAATAACAAGAAAATTATTTGAAGAGCATTCAATAGTTGGGTTTTTATCTTATAATAGTCATGAGTGACCAAGCATTATCAACATTTAAATATATACTATCCAATTTAAAAACATTGTTCCATAAACATTTCCTCTTTTACTTCTAATCATTACGTTATATATTATTATGTACCCTACCACAACTACGTAAGTATAAATATTAATGCAAAAACATTAAAAGACTTGAATATGATCATACTTAATACAGTATATGATCTCTCCTAAATAAAAACATTTTTTGTACCTGTTGCAAAAATGAAACATGTTAATAAAAGTTTTAGTTCATCAAATATAACCTAATGTCACTACCATTTAACATTAACGCTAATAACCCTACTTGCAGAACTCAAAATAACCTTCGCCTATGTCATAAACAAGGATTATAGTACTATTTTTAAATATAGAGGATATTTCCTAACATTATTCCTTTAAGTTTTTTGTTACTATTTTGACACAAAAGATATTAACAACGCTATCATAAAAGTTTACAATCGCGAAACTAGTAAAAAATATAAATTTAAGTTGATATATACAAAACTCCAGTGCACTACTCCATTCTACTAATACAGAAAATCTCGGCATCATATTTCAAACAGTTTCCCCCCTTAATGTTGCCAAACCCAAAATGCAACACCATTTGCATTTGAGACGGAATAAAGTTAATTTTGAAATGTATTACTTTCAAGCCTTATGGGTAATATTGATAAGTTCTGATCTAACCCCCCTCTCCTATTTTCATATTTACTATACTCATCTAACCAAAAATACTACAGAGAAACAAATAAAGTTAATTTGTTGAGTATAAAGTTTCGGCATAATGCCTAATATCAATAACACAGAAAAGTCTGACTTAACAATACTCTCATTATAAAGTAATCAAAGACGAAGATTTACGCAAATACTTTTTAATTAAATTTGATAGAAAAAAGATCTAAAAATAATTTAAAAAAGTTCCAATAATTTACATTTAAGCCGAAACTGGTTTTTATTCTTACATTTTTCCTTTAATTTTGCCCTTTTAACGCCGACGCTTATTTCCTACTTTTGGGTCCCAGCCAAGCCCAAAGAGTGACATCTTCCTGGGCGGATGGTCTTTTTATATGGCACAACTCATCAAAACAGTATGGGAAAGGGGGAGTGCGCCGGTAAAGGGAACTTTTCGATACTTTTTTTGGAAAAGGGGCCGGGCCCCCGGGGGTTCCCATTTCTTCTCGTTTTTCGTTTCTTTGAAGTTGGGCGGATTGATCATGGTAGGGGTTTGGTGGCGGTCTCTAGTGGCGAGATGCGGCACAAAGGCTAAAGGTTTGGCAGTTGCTCGCTTGTGGTTTGTTTTATTTCGGATTTTTGTTGGGAGGTGCCTCCAGCAAGATTTGGTAAATTTTTTGGGTTTAAGTGATGTTTATACTTGACTGTCCCCTTCTGTTGATTGGAGCAAAAAATTTTGTTTTACACTACATATATGGGTTAATTATTTCCCTAAAAATTTCCCAAACCTTTCATCACCCCTCCCCAAATTAGATTTTAAATTAAAATCATAAAATTTTGTATAACCCCCCTGAAAAGGTTGAAAAAGATACAGTAATAATAAAAAAATTTATCAGTGGGCCGAAATTTTTTCCATCAATTTAAACCCAAATGCCCTTTCCTGTGAGAAGTGCTTAGTTATTTTAAAATAAAAATATTATCCCACCTTTTCACTGATTGGTTAGCCAAAGGGGTATAAAAAGGGGAATTTTAAAGCTAGCTCCTTAAAAATTGGGGGGCTAAGGTGGAGAACCAAATTTTTCTTTTTTTTGTTTACAAAAACCCCCTTCAACTTTTGCCCTGTTTAAAACAAAATTTATGTTTTTTTAATATAGAGCTCAATAATGTGAACAAAAATTTTCTTTGAACTGTGTGTGTGTGTGTGTGTGTGTGTGTATTTATTTTATTTTATAAATTTTAAAAAATATATATTATAACACACACACAACACACACGTTTTTCCCAAAAACCCTTTTGCCATCAAACTTTGGCAGGTATTCCTTGGGTAAAAAATAGAATAATTCACATCAGAAACCCAAAAGGGTAATCTTTGAATATTAAGGGTGGAAAAACCCCCCTTTTAAAAAATAGAGCTAAAAACGCCTATTGTGGGGAAATATTATGAAAACTAAATTAAAGGTTTTATTACAATGAATCTTTTTTTTATACTCCCTTATTGAAACCTTGATCTTTAAAATAAACTTAAATGTGCTGTTACCTTTAACCCCCACCCCCTTTAAATTGTAAAAAAAGGGGGGGGTTGGGTTTAAACATTTATTTTTCCCTTTAAAATGGGGTCAGGGGGTAATTTTTACTAATTTTAAATTTAAGATTAAAAAAACCCAAGGATTAAAATTAACAAAAAAAGGTCCCTTTGGGAAAAGAAACTGTAATTTTTTCCATTTTCGAGAAAATTTCCAACAAAGTTTGAGCCAGAGACAAAGGGGTAAATGCCTGCCAGGTGGGGGCAACCATTTATAGCTGTTGCGTAGCCACCACGCTCTCCCTTCCCTTAAATTTCTGTTAGCTTCTTTCTGTGGGTCTTTTTAAAAGCTTTGGTGTACGAGACAGCCATTTTGGAATCCAAGGAAGACCTGTTAGCCAGGCTAGGTGCCTGCATTGTGATAAAGTTTAAAAAACACCAGTGTTTTCGATAGATTACCCCAGTCATTGATACGCCACCTCAATTTTTTTGGCAATGACGTTAGGGGCCCCTATTTTTGAACACTTGTTTATGAATCTGCTTTTAAAGCTGGAATTAAAACATACAAGAACAAGATTAGATTTCTTAATTTAGTTTTTCAATACCCCAAAGGTGAGTGTCATGATTAAAATCCCACCCAAGTGTGAACTGTGTAAGGCCATAACTTTTCTAAATTTTGATTTAAATTTGCAACAATCGAAGCTTATGAAGAAGGAAAAGTATCCGAGTCTCTCCATCATTACCCAAAAACAAACCAAAACCTTGTTTACCCAAATTTACGGTTTTATTCTTTGTCCACTGCTTTGGGAAAAATGGTTTAAAAGAATTTAAAATGTGGGTTCCTTTCGATTCTGGTTTTTTCCTTTTCCCCCGGCAGGCTTTACACTTGTCTCTGAGCTCAAACATGTTTTTGTTTTTCTCGAAAACGGAAAAAAGGGTAGACGTTTTTCCAAGGCACCTTTTTTTGTTAATTTTAACCTTGTTTTGTAATCTTAAGTCCCAAAATTTTTGTAATAATTTTCTCTTTAAACATTTTTTTGCAGAAAATAGTGTTACAACCCCCCCTTTTTTACTGATGGGGGTTTGGGGTTTTGGGTTTAAACAGACATTTAGTTTATTTTTTAATGATCAAGGTTTCAAAAAAAGTAGTTTTTACAAAAAATTCATTGTTTAAAACCCTTTTAAACAGTTTTTTATAATAAATTTTACACAATAGTCGTTTTTAGCTCTATGTTTAGGGGTGTTTTACCACCCCTTAAATTTTTCAAGATTTGGGCCCTTTGGTTGCTGATGTGAAATTAATTTTATTTTCCCCTCCCAAAGGGAAAAGCCCTGCCCCCAAAGTTTGATGCAAATTTTTTTTTAGAAAAAACACGTTGGTTATATGTTTAAAAAACTCATACATACTTAGTCATCATGGTTTTCTGTTGCTTCACCAAAAATTTAAAATTTTCCCCCAAAACCCGGAGGTGATTCAAGATATCAAAAGGGGGCAATTACTCCCAACCCTGAGAGCAAACTTTAATTTTTATTCAAAATTTTCAGAAAATAAAAGTCAAGAAAATAAAAACCCAACCCGGGGGGAAACCATTACAGGGGGGGCTAAAAGCTATGGGGAAAAAACTTAATTCCAAATGAGGGTTTTTTAAAATTTTGGTTTCCCAAAGCGGGGGTTTTAAAAAACAATGTAAATAGCACCATTTTTTTAAATATTTTGTTTTTGAATGTTGTAGCTACTTTTGGATGGGTGGGGTGATGGGGAAATTTTTTCTTTATATGCATTTTAAACTTCATTTTAAAAGGTAGAAATTACCCCTTTTGAAAAAGGGCTCTATTCCTCCAATATCCTACCCCATATTTAAAAGATTTTGGGGAGGGAAAAAGGCCTTTCAGAAAACAATTTCCTATGGTGAACAGACTTTTTTATAAATGTTGCACTGGAATACCTTTTAATTTTATTTTAGTAAAAGAATACAAATTTAAATTTTTTTATACTGTATTTTTGGTTTATGAACAAAACTTTTTGGCATTTTGGGAAATTTTTTGAGGTTTTTAAATAATTGGCCCTTTCAATTTTTCAAGGGAAAAGGGAAACCCTTCAGCAGATGAAATGGAGGCCTACAGTTTAACGGGAATCCAACCAGGTGGGGCCCTAAACATTATTTACATGGATAATATTTTTCTTTTCACCTTAAAATTTTTATTATTATTTTAGCCCCGCGTCTTACTACCCTTTGGGGTTTGTACCACTTACGTAATGTTGAGGGTAGGGTGATTGTGAGAGAAATAAAGGACCTACAGTTTAACGGAACCCGAACCACGGTGGGGGCCTGGCATTCCCCACATTCACAAGATGTCTTGTAAAGAGGTAAGGAAGGGTTTGGAAATCAGATAAATCTTGGGGGACCGAGGATTGAAACCCCCACGCCAGCACAGAAGTCTGACACCCTTTCCCCCAGCCACCAGGGCACCTCCCACTCTTTAGTACTATTCTGAGTTTTTTTTAAAATGTCATCCCCACTTACAGTCCTGAATTACAGTGATAAATTTACTGTTTTTGAATTTTCTAGGCAAATTTTGTACAGCCAATTTTATTTATGAGAGATGTGATTCTTTTTTTAACATATAAAAATTTTATTAAAAGTCACAAGGTAGCAATATTTCCTTTAACAAATTAAGGATATTATAAAACAATTAATTCTTAAAGTGGTAAAAATCACTACTCTGGGCTTTTTTCTGTTTAAAAAGCTATACAAAAATTTAAAATAAAGAGTAAGTACACTTTTATGCATACCACCCAATGGCTTCAGTTAAAAACCAATGGGATTGAACCTGATTTCAGTTTTCTTTATAGAAAATTTTATTGTCATTAGATATTAATGAAAACCTTAGGGCGATTTAAATTGATACCCTAACCCCTTGTTAGGAATTTCTCTCTAATGGTAATGATTAATTTTTTCATAATAAATTTAGGTATTAGTATTTTTTCTTTATAAAAATTGAAAAGCGTAGTCCATTTAAGGTTTTAATATAAACTGAAATAGGGGGGAGAAAACAAAAAGCTTACCAGGTAAATATTTTTATTTTTCTTTAAATTTCATTAGTCGAGCAGACCAAAATGTTTGAAAAATAGCTCATTTACACCAAACCCCAAACTTTTTGTTTATCTCAGATTAGCACATATATTTTTTTAATAACATTTTTTTTTATAAGTGCTCAAAGGAAATGTTTTTACCAGCGCTACCCTCTACTTGTGTCTTCCATCTTAATGAAACCCGTCCTCGGTAATTACTCCTCTCCTCTAAGGTGATAACTTGTCTTCTAACTGAAGATCTTGACCTTATAATTAGTTTGTTTTCTTTCCGGTGATTCTTGCACCTACACTTGACCTCGTGTTTCCGTTTTTGAGCTTAGCCATAGTTTTTTCTTGTTCTCTTGATGGATTCCACTTTGGAAATGTACATGCCTGTTCAATTTGTGATACCTCCTTAAGGGTTTTAAAAAATCATCAACCTTAAAAATGATCCAAATCCCTTTTTCCATTTCATGGCTGATTACTGTGAGCTGCATAAAAGGCATTCCCCCACCCTTTATAGATGCTACCCGGATGTCATTCTGGCTTCATGGGGTTTTTGTAGTCTCTACTAATACCTCTCTCCTTTTGAGAAAGCAAGGTATTGATGACCTTGGAAATACTTTACCTGCCTCTTTCTTGCTTTTTCTGTTTTTGTTCTCAATAAGTCCAAACCGACTATAAAGGGTTCCTTTCCCTAAAAAACCTCATTGCTTGTGACCACCCTGTAGTTAAATGAGGTGCAATCCTGTAGGAAAAATAAGTATTGACTTAATAAGGTTGATATACTGTCTTTATCATTCTTCAGATCCAACATCACTTTGTCAATCCCGTTCTTGAAAGATTTAACTTCAATTTCTGCTAGAGAGTTTTGTCTGTGGATGATAAGGTGGCACGGTAATATGTTTAAATCTCATTCTCGTCGACAAATATGTAGCATATATATTCTAATTAAATAATTAGATCACTTGAATTTCAATTACATTTAATATTTAATAGATCTCTATAAGGAAAACCTCTTTTCGCTTTATGAGGTAATTGTATTTTATTTAGAAAAAGGTACAGGAAAGGTGGATAGAAACATATAAAAGGGATGAACACAATATGGCTTTTACAATTCGGGGGTTGTGCGGGTAACGATCGATTTTATTCAAGAGGCAACCTTTTTCCTCTTTGTCCAATGGAAAAACAATGTTTTATTATTATTATTATTATTATTATTATTATTATTATTAGCACCTCGTTTACTACCCGTTCGGGTTATACGCACTTACGCTAATGTGTAATGATGGGGTGATTGTGAGATAAAAATGGAGGACCTACAGTTTAACGTGGAATCCGAACCATGGTGGAGGCCTGCATTCCCCACATTCACAAGTGTTTTGTCAGAGGTGAAGGAAAGGCTTGGTTTAATCAGATAAATTTGTGCCGGGACTGAGGATTAAAACCCCGGACCCCAGCACAGAGGTTCGACCCCTTACCCCTAGACCGCCAGGTCAACGGCAACAATGTAAAGTGTGAACTGTGTTTTTATTTTCATTGTAAAAGCCATAAATTTTGTTCATCCCTTTTATATGTTTCAATCCACCTTCTTCCAAAAAATATAAAAATTACATTTAATAGTAGTAAATAATTTGTATTAGTACATAATTATTATTATTATTTATTATTAAATTTTTTATCACCGCGTCTTACTACCGTTAGGTTTTATACGCTTTTAAGTATAATTAGTAATGGATTAGGAATTGGGAAGGTTGAATTAGGGAAGTGAGCCCCCATTTGCGTGGAGGGAGAGTGGAAAACCCTTTGGAAAAAAAAACCCCCCCCGTTCCCGACCCAGATTTTTTGAACCTCGATTTCCCCCGTCCTCAGTAGTGAGCTCAACACTACAAGCGCGTTAGAAATAGCCCCGGGGGGGGTAAAGTGTACATAAATTTAAAAGATAACCCGAATTTTGTCACAGATAAATTGCTGACCAAGTGGTTATTCTTCACCAGTGTTATGCCAACATAACATACATGGGTGTGAAAGGTCATATCATGATCAATATGTTTAAACACCAAAGATGTTATGTTTTAGAGGCCAATGTGTCTAGCTGTAAACTAATTTTATTCTTGTTAGAGCCATATAATTTCGTATGTACGAGACAATGGATTTCCAAACTTTTTTATGAAACTTTTTGAAAAGAAAAATTTAAAATTTTTTTTTCAAGTCACCAAAACCCTTTTAAACCCCATTTAGTTATGTGTTTAAAATTATAGAACTTTTGGTTCGATATAGTAAAACCAATGTATCCCCTTGCAAGTATTTTAAATTTTTTTATTGTAGCATTTATTTAGGTTGTTGTTTAAAATTTATACATCGACCAAGTTTAATGTTACCCTTAAATCAAGTATTGGTGTCTGATACTTAATAA
>JBCFYV010008803.1:0-42019 GCA_039000515.1 Timema cristinae | reverse complement strand
CATCATACTGGATTGCACTACTGATGTCAGTCACGTTGAACAATTACTTAACATTGCGTTTTGTTGACACTAATGAAGGTGAAGTCCAAGTGCGTGAGTGTTTCATTGCTTACAAGCCGGTAAGTGACTCTTCGGGAGCTGGACTTACTGGCCTCTTTCTTGATGATACTGTGCAAGAGTTTGATTTGGATATGAACGATTGTCGAGGCCAAGGATATGATAATGGATCTAATATGGTAGGAGTAAAAAAAATGGGTGTGTGTACTTATGTACGCGCGTGAGAAGTTATACTTCTTTGGCATCATTAAAAAATAAAAAATAATTTAATAATATTTAGTATTAATTATGTTAAATAATAATATTTTAATTTATATCAATAAATAATACATACGGATAGTTAACCTCAATTATATTGGAGCACTTGAAAAAGTCTATAAGCACAATTTTTTTCACTAATATTTACGAATAGTAAATAATATTAATCAAAATATTCAATTTAAATCACTACTGGGCCTGGATTCACCAAAGGGAGCAAATAGTTGCGCCAGCACAAGTTTGAAATATGTTCCAAATCCCTATTCACTAAAAGGAGCAGGCGCAATTTGAGAGCAAAGTAGCGTCTTTTATTTGCCACCACTCAAGAGTAGGCGCAACTATTAAATCATGATTGTCACTTCAATAAATTTAAATGGCGGCATATTATTGTATTGGCTTAAAATACAATTAGTTACATAACTGTACTCCAATTATAATGAAATAATTAAAATAACAAAACGTATGTCAAGCACAAAATTTGTTTCAATTTAGACAGTGGTAACAAAACAATTACGTACCTTTTATTGTTGGATTTTTACATTCAAACAACGCAATAGCATTTCTTGCAGTATTACAAAACAAAACTACGAACTGTGTAATCTTCGTCTAGATCCAAAGAGGTTTGTATTCCTCCAAGTCCAAAGACATCTCGTCACTAAATATGGCAGTTAGTATAACTTTAAAATAAGTTTTTAAAGTTTCTATAAACATTAATGTTTTATTAATGGAACTTAAACTTTAAACTAATAATATAAATAAATACAAAAAAAATAATATTTTAATTTATATCAATAAATAATACATACGGATAGTTAACCTCAATTATATTGTAGCACTTGAAAAAGTCTATAAGCACAATTTTTTTCACTAATATTTACGAATAGTAAATAATATTAATCAAAATATTCAATTTAAATCACTACTGAATATAATTTATTAGCACATATATAATTCGCACTTGTATGAAACTAAAACACGTGTTGTGAATGTAGCAACTAGAAACATGTGGATAAATATTATATATATGAAAACAGTGATCAGAGGCGACGAGCGTACCAACATGCGCGACTAACAGAGGATTCTATTTCTATTTTGTTGGTAGCTTTTTTTTTTCGAGACTTAATGAGCGGTTTAACTTCAACCTGTTACTTTTGTGTTACAGTGATGCGCGCGCATCTTAAAATTTCACTCTCATCATTTTTTCATAACGCGCCTAAAGAAGTATAACTTCAAAAAGGTGTACAAAGGGGAATTCTGAACCAATATCCACGAGCATTTTTTAATCCATGTGGCTGTCATAGCTTAAATTTGGTAATAGCAGATGCCGCCAAAACATCTGTTAAATCGGTTTCTTTGTTCGGATTTCTTCAAAGACTGTTTGTTCTATTCTCTGGATCAACAAAGCGATGGGAAGTGATATCCAAGCACGTAGAAGGACTATCACTGAAAAAAGTTTGTGAAACTCGTTGGGAGAGTAGAGTTTCTAGCCTCGCTGCAGTTCGTTATCACTACCCTTCAGTTCGTGAAGCCCTTCTGGATCTTCACGAAGAAACGAATGACCCAGTTGCAGCATCAGAGGCCTTGTCACTGATTCAGAACATGGAGCAATTTGAGTTTATAGTAACAATGGTGGCTTGGTATGATATATTGTTTCAAGTAAACATTGTAAGTAAGGCTATGCAGTCTGAAACTATGGATTTACCAAAAGCTTCACAATTGCTGAAGAACTGCTCGGAATTTGTAAAAGAGTACCGGGGTCATTCGTCTACTCTGATAACAGCTAGGGAAATTGCTTTTCAAGCTGGAACAGATCCTATTTTTAAGCCAGTTCGATCCCGAAGAAAGAAGAGATTATTTGAATACGAGGATGAGAGACACCAACAGATCCTGAAGAATTGTTTAAAATGAACGTCTTTTACCCTATGATCGATACAATTGAGAATGCGTTGGTAACTCGATTTACACAACTATCCCAATTTAACGATACATGGTCCTTTTTATGCAATATCAAAACAATTCCTGAAAAGTCCAAATTGGAAAAAGGCTGTGCAGATTTAGAAATATGTTTAACCGATGGGGAAAAATGTGATATATCTGGTTGGGAATTGGTTGAGGAACTTTTATACCTGAATCCATTGTTGAAAGAGCTTGAATCAGCAGAACCAATAAAAGTTCTCCAACTTATTAAACAAAATGGTTGGCAGGATATATTTCCGAATGTGTGGACAGCACTTCGAATTTTGCTGACCATACCTGTAACTGTCGCTAACGGAGAAAGAAGTTTCAGTAAATTAAAACTAATTAAAAATTATTTACGTTCAATCATGTGTCAGGATAGACTGTCAGATCTAGCAATTTTATCTATAGAAAATAGTATTGCCCAGGACTTGAATTATTCTGAATTAATAAAAAAATTTGCAAGCGCAAAAGCGAGGAAAGTGGCAATCTAGGCTTTTTAGTTCATTTTTCATTTCTTAATTTGTTTTAATTTTAAATTAATTTATGATGTAAATTTGACTTTTGTGTGATGTAAGAGTTGTCTGTAGCATAGTAGTTTAAATAAACCTTTTCAAACAAATATTGTTTCTTTTTACTGTTATTTTTTCTAATCCATATTAATACTATGCTAATCTTTTGGAGGTCTGAGTTATTATTGATGTAAAAAATGTAAGTTATCTTTGTCTCTATGTACAGGGGGGCGCCATAATGAGATCTCGCACCACCTGAAAACCTTGCTAGGGCCGCCTCTATCACTACTATGTACTATGGTGATGTATCTACCAAGCCTAGTACCTTTCCACAACGGTAGGGATGGATTATATGTACGGCGACCAAATGTCCCGAAAAAATCGGGACAATGCCGATTTTAAGGGCTGTGTTCCAGCATCCTGAATAGCGACCAAAATATCACGAATTGTCTGACTGATGGAAAAAGTTTGTAAAGTAAATATATTGAAATCGTTACATTTATAATATTTTACTTTTATTGAGAGTATCTGAATAAACTCAGTGTGTTTTTGCCTTTGGAGCGGTGGTGGTGGCGTGGCCGGATGTTACCCCTCCCCTCTCTCCAACCTTTTAAGGTCGCGTGAACTTCCGTTTTAAGTTTTATACTGAGTAGTGACAGTCAGTGACCGTGTGCGTTTCTATTTCGCTTCGTGTTTTGTTTTTTGCATTTTGTGCAGTGATTTGCTGTTCTGTTTTTATTTTTCGAAAGAATGAGTGGTAATAGCAATCAAATAGCAAAGAAAGAAGCGAAAAAACGCAACTAACGTTACTAAGAATGACTTGACCAAAAATGAGATTGTAGCAAAAGAGGCAGCTCTTGTGTTTCATACAATAAAACACAATCATAGTTTTAGATCGTTAGTTTGCATATCTAAACTTATTTCCACATTATTTAAGCCAAAATACTCTGCTGCAAGAACAAAAGGCGAAGCTATGGTAAAAAAAATGTCTTAGTTCCAGAATGTCAAATACAGTTGTAGCAAGAATTGAGTGAAACGTCTTGTTTTACAATAATGGTTGACAGCTCAAATCATGGTGCTGAAAAATTAGTACCAATCGTTGTAAGATATTTCCATGTGCCTACTGGTATAAATGTCAAAGTTTTAGAGCTAGACACATTATCAGGTGAAACAAGTGATCAACTGATTGACTATATATTTTATGTTTCAAGTCGCAATGAACGGATCAAGAAAATAGTTGGTAAGTCTGCACACAATACCAATACAAATTTCGGGGGTGCCAAAATAAAAGGCTGCAATAACCTCTTTCGTAAATGATCAGCAAACACTGAAAAATCCTTAGTTGATGTTGCATGGCACATGTTGTCGATAACTGCATTAACAGTGCTGCCGATACACTTCCTGTTGATGCCGAGGTAATAATTGTGAAACTGTTTAAGATTTTACACATTTACAATGTGCGAGTGGCAGAACTGAAGGAGCTCTGCGAATACATTGACATAGAGTACCAGAAACTGTTGTCTTATTCGAACACACGATGGCTTAGACTTCTACCCTCTTTTGAGCGTGTTCTACAAATGATGGAGCCACTCAAAAGCTATTTTATTTCACCAAGCAAACCTTCCTGTGCTGTTAAAATCATTTTTGAAGACCCAAATGGAGAATTGTGGTTATGGTTCCTGCACAATATTCCATCACTTTTCAATGAATTTGTAAAAATGATGGAAGGAAATAAATTATCAGCAACAGAGGCAGTACGTGAATATTTTATTTTACATAAAAACTTGGTTGACAGAAAACAATCTTCATTTCTACCAATGAAAGTTAAAGAGCTCCGAAGTATAAACACTGCAGTACAAGGCTGTGATTTACAATACCTGAAGGATACTATGTGTTCTATGACCACTGTATAACCTATTTAGATCTCTGAAAGTCAAATGTAGAAAGCTTGAGTAAATTATGTTGGATGGATTTAAAGAAACAGCTGACATGGGAAGAATTAGAAGAAGGTTGGATTCTGTATCAAGAAAGTATGCCACTCATTTCATTTAACGGTTTGTTCAACGAACTAAGTGTGCTGAACTCATACATCTCAGACAGTACGGTACTTGGTCAAAATGGGCAAAACAGAATATTTCGACGGAGCAAAGGTGGTTAACTATGTTCCAGGATTTGAAAAATGATGAGATAACTGTTCATAATCTTAAGATGTTTGTGGATTTTGTTCTTTCCCTGCCAGGAACTAACGCTTCAGTTGAGCGGGCATTCTCATTGATAAATAACTTTTGGGGTGCTGAAAAGACCTCAATGTCTATTTCTTGTGTTAAAGCACTTTTAGTGGTACAAATGAATTGTTCACAAACGTCGTGTACAGAAATGTACGAGAACATTAAGAAAAACAAGGTTCTGTTAAAAGCTCTGACCTCATGGGATAAATATGATTGGAGAGAACCCAAACCATCATCTTCATCTTCAAGGAACACTGAAAACGATTAGAATTAGGAAAATGAACAAAAAAACTTCTTAAATTTTAATAGCCTATTATATTTTTATAATTTTTTTCTCTCGAAACTCATATTATTTAAACTTTAAAATTACGTGTTACTGTGAGCCACTTAGTCTTAGAGAGTTAGATGAGTCCAGTAGTTTTGATTACATTTTTACGTAGCCCATATTTCTTTATAACTATGACATATTATTGTAATCTATGGTTATTTAAATTACTAAAAATAAAAAATATTGGAATATGTTTGTTCTTACTTATGCTTATGCCATATGTTATGATTATGCAACTATTAAAAAATGTTGCTAAGTTGTCCCAATTTTCACTGTTAGAAATATGGTCACCGTGATTATATGTCATATATATAAACACATATATATATATATTATATATATAATGTATATATTATATATATGTTTCCAGATAACCTTAAATTTTAAAAACCTGATGTGCAGGACTGTAAATTAAAAAAATTAAATTAAATAAATTATTTTATTTTACAAAAGGTTGGTTAGTTGTCTAAGATAAATCTTTCTAAAGTTACAAATTGACATATTTCAGAATCAGATTCAAATATTGGAATTATAAATTAATTATCTTAGTACTTGTATGACACTTCAACAAATCCAATAAACGTACGATTTAAAAAAATAAATAAAAGAACTTACACTAAAATATCCAAACTAGTGTATTAACTAACCTTAAAATAACTAAGACGAAAACTAAGAATCAAAGTGTAAGATTATGCATATTAAAATACAAATAATTGACTAAGAAGTCAACTATAACACTATTCTTCTAGCCTTCGTTGATGCAAAATTCTTAATGTTGTAATTGATTTTTTTTGGCAAGATCATTCTCTATTGCTAAGAGACACAGTGCATTAATTCTTTCTTGGCCCATAGTTGATCTGTTGATATTTTTAATTAGCTTTATTAACAATGACGAAAACTAAGAATCAAAGTGTAAAATTATGCATATTAAAATACAAATAATTGACTAAGAAGTCAACTATAACACTATTCTTCTAGCCTTCGTTGATGCAAAATTCTTAATGTCCTAATTGATTTTTTTTGGCAAGATCATTCTCTATTGCTAAGAGACACATTGCATTAATTCTTTCTTGGCCCATAGTTGATCTGTTGATATTTTTAATTAGCTTTATTTTGCTGATAGTCCTTTCAACTTCAGCCAAAGTAACAGGAATAGTGTAGAACACTCTTATTGCTATACATATATTTGGAAATAAAATATCGAGTTTTAGTTCTTTAAGTTTGTTCAGCAGCTCAAGTGGTTTCAATTTCTATGAGCCCAAGTTTGATTTGTGAATTGATTTCAAATACTTTACTTTTCCACCCAATTCTAAATTTAAGTAATTAGGATAGGTCGCTTGCAATACAGAACATAGGCTTTAAATTTCCTGTTCACTTAGCTGCTGGTAATTCCCTAAGCATTTTTTGCTGTGTGAAATCTCTCAGTAAACCCACTAATCACAGTGTAATATACTCTATAGCAGTAATGTGTATAGGTTAAGCGGGTCAATCTGGACTGAGCTGACTAGAGTAGTTATGGCAGGAAGTGATGGACAACATGTTCCGGTCAAAGACTTAATCTTTTGTGCTGTTGGCGTTTTAACGTGCGCGAGTTTTGTGGATCGTGTACAAGACTAATATGTGTATGTGAAAGGACATAGCAGTTTGGCAACGAGGTGATTGATACGTTAACCCATGATATAGGTCAAGCCACCGAAGGGTGCATAATGGTAGCGTTTTTATCAAGTTTCGCGGAACTCGATACAACCCAACCACTCACGTGGACGAACTACGCAAAGAGGTTGAAACTCTTTTTCATTGCTAATGACATCATCGACGATAAGAAGAAACGGTATATAATTGTTTTGTGTGATCGGGGATAAACATTTGATCGCTTAACTGCGTTAGTGGCGCCGAGGATCCCTATTCTAAATCATTTGGTGATTTAGTTAGTGCGTTAAACGGTCATTTTACGCCAAAACACAATGAAATTGTACAAACTTTCAATTTCAGCAAAAGGGATCAGTGACATGGCGAGTCCATTGTGGAATATGTTGCCGTTTTTAGAAAGATGGCCAAACTTTGTGACTTTGTAATATTTGCAAATCGGATGCTGTGTGATCGTTTAATGGAGGGTGTCGCGGATGAGAAAATGCAGCACGAAGTGGTTTCTAAAAAAGAAATGATGAGTTAGATGAGGCAATTTCCATGGCATTAAGTAGCGAAGCAGTGGCACAACATCAACGTGTGATGCGGCCAACTTCCGCAACACCAGTTGGGTACCAAGGCCAAGAAGCAGGTCTAATGGGAGTACACAGACTATCTAGAAACCAACAATATCAACAAAGATGTGCCAATAATCAACAAAGATTTTCTCCAAGCCAACTAAAGGATAAACGGTGTTATCGTTGTGACAAAGAGCATTTCATCTCTGAATGTCCATGGGCGAATGCGATATGTCGTTTTTGTAAGAAGTTGGGCCACGTAGAAAGGGAATGTAGGTCGAAGAAACAAAATGACGTCAAACAAAGAGTGCAACACCCACAAACCAGCCATCTAGCACCCATGGAACCTGCAAGATCAGAATTATATATGGCATATCAGCTGTTTTCTATGGGATCTGAAACTAGAGACGACCCACCATTCCACATAAATGTGATCTTGATTGGAACTAAACATCACATGGGGATCGATTCAGGAGCAGCCCTGACAGTTATCAGCTCAGTAACCTATGGAAAAATATGGACCTCTAAACCAAAACTTAGAAGTTCCGATATTCAGCTTTGTACCTGGGAACAAAACAGCCCCTTTGTATCCTGGGTCAGTTTAATGTGGATGCCACATACTACAGTCTCTCCGCTAATCTGCCCGTAACCGTGGTGGAAGGAAATGGGCAAAGTCTCTTCGGGAAGAAGTGTAAAAACAAACTAATAGAAAGAGTCCTGGCGACAGGTGTTGTGAAAGCTAGCTTCTTATTGGTATAGGGAATTGGCGTCTTTGCCAAATACTGCGTAGTTGTTCCTTTAACAGGAAAAATGGTATAAAAATATATTTTAATGGCGTAATCCTTTTTCCATTATTTCTGAAATGCACGTGTTTCTTCATGGATGAATCATAAAAGGATACTCTACATATGTTATTGTAAAGAAAAATTGCCTTCATCCATGACTTTTTACATAATTTAGTGATCTAGATCAATATCATTACACTATATATATATATATATATATATATATATATATATATATATATATATATATATATATATATATATATATATAAAGATGTTCTTAACTTATGTAAAAAAAAATTGTCATAACATGACAAAAAAATGGAAAGAGAAAAAAACACGCTGGCCCCGCACGGTCCAAGACCCGTGACCTGTCCAATTTAAGTGTCTTCAGGGAGTGTAGATTAACTGTGAAGATCTGGAAAACTGAGTAGTCTAGTAGTAATAGAAGAAAATATATATATAATATATATATATATATATATATATATAAGATTTTGACATGTCTTTTAAGTGATTTAACTCTGAATCAGATGATAAAAGAAAAAAAATTATATATGATGTAAGGTAGAGAGAAGTATGACGGAATATCACCCTGGGTTTTGGTATACTCCGTAAATTACGGAGTAGCCGTCGAAGATGGCCGTGAATTGTTCTTCTGCGAAGACTATGTATGGTCCCTTCATCATCCTGGCCCACGATTTACCGCCGGTCCATGAAAAATGTCCACTTACAAACTTATTTTTACTCCCGAGCACCAATCCAACACACCGTCACTTATAGTGCCAGTCCTTTCTTCTCATGCCTTTTCCGCCTCCCGGCATCAATTCCGCGAGCTTTGTTAAGTCCCCTCCGGTAGCATAAGGAAAGAAAACTGTGAAAAACAGGTGAGTTAAATAATGAAAATTCTTAAGAAAGGTCAAATGAACGGGAAGAGAAAAGAAGACATAAATAAAGCTGATTTTATGAAGCTAGGAATCCAGAATGATACATATTGTCGAAAAGACAGAATTTGACGTGAAACATCCAATTTTAAGGTCAGGCGGTGGTCCATCAACCCAAACCATGTGTGCCTTATGCTCACTCCCTCTTACGAAATAATTTGGACACTAGGGTATGGGGAGGGGTATGAGACGTGGTAATCCACATGCCGACATCGGGGTGCTGGGCATGCGCGCTGGCTTCATCTCTCCTGTGTCCGCGCAAGCGCAGTGAGGACCGGCCAAGTATAGTCTTCAACTTGCTGGAGCCATTATAATGTTAGCGAGAAATATAAGATTGTCATAGTCTTGCAGGTAAGTCTGGGTTCAGGTTGAGGTTTATAATATCTTTAAAATGTTTAAAATAGTGTTATGGACCGTGCAGAGCTTAAAAAGAGACCCGACCAGAAAATATGAAAAATAATATTGAATTTAACAAAGTGTCTGAAATGAGTTGTTCTCAGTGGTCCGCTAGGAGCGGTAAATAACATCTTTCGAACAGAAGCAAATCAGGAGTACCAGCTAAAGTTAATTTTACTAATTGAAAAATAATATTAAACACAGAAGTTAATTGAACTTTGTTACAATATATTTGTCTACATATCTACTTAAATATGATTACATAATTATTTACATACATATTTTGTTATATGATACTACATAAAAATCGCAGCGTTAGTCATTACAATAGCTAATATCTTCTGTTACTTACCCGCCTCGGTGGCGTAGTTGACTAACGCGCTAGTCGTGTTGAGCTCGACTGTTGAGGAAGGGGAGATCGAGGTTCGAATCTCGGTCGGGTGAACTGGGGGTGGTTTTTCCTAAATGATTTTCCACTCTCCCTCCACGCAAATTCGGGTCCACTTCATCTAATTCGACCTTCCCAATTCCTAATTCATTAACGTAATTAGTACTTAAAGCGGAGTACCCGTCATTTGGCCTAAAAGTCATTTAGCCTAAAAGTCATTTGGCCTAAAAGTCATTTGGCCTAAAGTCATTTGGCCTAAAGTTTAGGCCAAATGATTTTAGGCCAAATGACTTTAGGCTAACTGACTTTAGGCCAAATGACTTTTAGGCCAACTGACTTTTAGGCCAAATGACTTTTGTCGAATTTAATTAAATCAATTTTTGTATTCGAAATACATTTTAGGCCAAATGACTTTAGGCCAACTGACTTTTAGGCCAAATGAATTTAAATAAATGTTCGATGTCTAAGTTTTGTTCGGAAACATTCGCTATGATATATTGTGATGTTAATAGAGGGCAGCATGTATCCTATTTAGTTAAATAGTATATACTATCGTTTCTAAATACATGAGTCTTCTTTGGTGTAACTATTTACCAAGGTCTAAAGCAGTGGTTATCAAAGTGTACTGAGCAACCTCCAAGGACGAGCGCGATAATTGCTAAAGGGGGGCGCAAGATGTAAAATTTATTTATATAAAACTGTTTTAATTCGAATGATTTTTAATTTTTACTAGGCTAATTTTCTAACAAAATGTAACAATATGCATAGGTATACATAATTACAATAAACCTACAAAATGTTTGTATTCAAATCATACAACACTGGATGGTGAGTGGAGGGTAGAGGGGTGGTGGCGCAACTTCCTCACTTGGATGTAAAGAATGTCACAGAGTAAAATGTTTGAGAACCACTGCTCTAAAGAATACAGGTCTCACTGCACTTTATTTCCTGTGATCAGGTAAGAAGCTAGAGAGCACTAGTATCTTTTCACAATAACACGCACTCCAGTTAACCAGTAGAAGAGTATGAATAACTAAGGTTTCAATTTATGGTTTTAACTTTTTAATTACCGTAGTGATTAAAACTAAAGCACCCCAATCACCCTCCCCATATATGGTAGAAAGAGAATATACTTAATAAAGTACAACATAAATAACTTATTTATAATAAACATACTAACTACCATTTGTATTTGTTTACGATTGTAAAAGCACTTAAATTTGCTTTGTAATGTTTAATATTTGCAATTCTTTCGTTGATCCAGTACGGTTGAGTAATCTAACATTGGCGACATGAAAACTTCGCCCATAAATGCTTTCTTTGTTGCTATCGCCGTATTGTTGTGATACAAAAAGAGGTTATGATTACTAACAATAAGCGTCTTTCAATAGCACATAGCGGTAGAGTGGAAAACTCTTAAAACACTTTTGTGGGCCTCCCACCCATCCGGTATTCGAAGCCCAACCTTCCCATTACTAGCAAACTGGTATATACCCCAATTTTTCTTACGATGTGGGTAACTCGACTTACACCGCCCGGTCTTGGGGAGCATCGGACAGCTCTGTTCAACAATGACTTAGAAAGGCTGTTGGAGAGGGAGGAGAAGGGTGTGTGACGGGGAGCTCCACTTGCAAATTTTGAATTTTTTTCGGTGACACAGTTTTGTACCGTTTTGTGCCAAAAACAAAAAGTTTTGTACCCTACCCGCAATCCCCCATTTTGAGTAGTTAGCATATCAATGTACTCAATCTAAGTTACTGCAGGAGTACCACTTTAGAATTTTGAGCTTTTGTCAATGCCAATGTTTTGTACCCCACCCATTTTGAGTAATCCTATTAAGCATATCAAAATGGCCATTACAAATTAAGAGGTGTTTACATCTTTAGAATTGTGAGCTTTTTTTGATGCCAATGTTTTGTACTTGTTTTGTACCACAAACAAAATGTATAACATCCCCACCCATTTTGAGTAGTTAGAATATCAAAGTGATCACTCAAAGTTAATTCTGGGGTAATACTTTAGAATTTAGGAGTTTTTCTATGCAAACAATTTGCAGTAGTTTTTTTTATCACAAATAAAAAGTTTTTTACCCATCCATTTTGGGTAATTATCACAACAACGTGGTCACTCAATTAGAATAAAAAATTAAAGTGAGAATCACTCCAAATAGCTTAGAGGTGCATCCAAATTTGAAATATTTCCAGGCGAGATAATTATGGCTTAGGACTTAAAATAATTTATTTATTTAAAATCAAGGCGAAGACTATGCATAGCTTCTAGAGTGATCAATTTTACAAAAAATAGTTTAAGGAGGGCCACTATAAATAGTTTATAATATAAACTAACTGATTTTAAAAAATATAAGAGGAGAGCCACTGTTTAAAAAATACATAAGCTCAAATATGAATGAGAAATTATTAAATGGCTTTAAACAGAACTCTAGTATTCTAAGTAACTATGTAATTTATAATTATGACACCCCCATTCCTCCCTATGAAAATGATTTGGATCCGCTTTTGAGGTAGTATATTAATTACATTATACTTTATAAATCTCGATTAATATGGCGAGATATCATACGCAAACCAAATTTATGTTACAAAGCGATACAGAATTATTACAAAAAGTTTTTATTGAAAAAAGTTCAAAATCATAAAGATCGAATTACCCTTTAATTTGGAGTGGCAATTTTGATATGCTAATTACTCAAAATGGTGGGAGTATAAAACTTTTTGTTTGTGGTAGAAAACGGTATAAAACTAAAACAAACTGTTGACATAGAAAAAAATTCAAAATTTGAAAGTGGTTCTCCAAGTTAATGCACCTCGTGACGGGGTCTGCATGACTCTTGCATAGTGCGAGCGGTTATCAGGCGTTTGTCAAACGATTCAAACTTGACGCTTGATTTAATCGGGTTAAAAACGACACTGTAGCCAGTCGGGGACAACGTTAAGTAAAACGAGAGTCAGAAACTATTGACAACGTTTTAAATAAACAATGTTGTAATAGACAACGTTACAGCAAGATGAATCAATAGGCTGGATTTTGTTGCAAGTGCTGATACTGTTGAATATTTGAAAATATATTTTATGTAAAGCAACAATTTACCATACCATAATCTTCTTTTGGATGAACCACAGTGTTGGCCGTTCGGTATAAGGCGCAATACTCTTCATACTAGATGAATTTATACATAACTATTCAAGAAACTAGAAAGACTCGAAGCACATGTGAAGTGTTCATGTAGACCTGCCCCTGGTCTGAACCCGCGTCTCTACACGAAAATACTTACAAGCGCTACTTCCCACTAGGGTTCACTTGCTTCTAATAAGTCCTACATCTTGGTTCCAATAACAACTATTTCTACTTATAGTATTTTCAGTAAAATGTTCGTCGACTACTCAAACGAGACAATAATTTTCTATATTGTCTTTGTATATGTGAGTGGGTTTTTATAACTATTTCATTCCATTTTAGTTCGTGTTTAGAGGTTACCTCATTGTTGACTAAATTCAAACGTTGTCTAATTGTTTTTAATTTTGGATATATATTTAGTAAAAAAATTATATACATGTTTAATTTTTTATTGATCACAGTTATAATATTGATTCAATTAATCATTATATATGCGATTCATTGATAAATACTATCTAGCTATAAAAAAATTGTTAGACACATCACTAATAAAGGCTTTGGAAAAGGGATCGTAATATAATAAAAAATATTTTCAATTATTGACTTATTTTTAAAATTATCTCCTGGAAGTACGCCCCATTTTCGGAGCACCTGCGCTACTCTAATTAGAAAGCACATGTAGTAATCTTAAGCCCACATCACTAGTCACAAAGGAACAAGCCGCGCATCCTAACTAATTAAAATGCACATGCGCGTGGATTTACTCAGAAGTCCACACAAACATACTATCTACAACTGTCTTGGGATCGAGGGATGGGGGAATGCCCTAAAATATCGTGCTGGTCCCTATAGCATAGCTTAGTGGAATTGTAATTATTTAGCACCACGTCTTACTAACCGCTCTGGTTATAATAATAATAATAATAATAATAATAATAATAATAATAATAATAGTAATAATAATATTATTACAATTATTATTAAGTCCAGAGTACAACGCATACATTTTTCTCTAAATGACGGATTTGGCCGCTGAGAGAGTACGGCTATGTTAAGCACTGACTTATGGGGGGCAAATGGGGCAGTTTTACCGAGGGTCTCACTTCTCGAGGCCCCCAACCACACAAATATTTCTATTTCACGAAAACGAGTTTTCCGCATTCACAATCCACGTGCATTTAAGATTGATTTAAAGTATATTTTTAAACACAGAAAACAAAGGGGATGGTCAGGGAGGAGAGCCACCAATGACAAGAGGGCCTACCCTAGGCTAACTTCACTAAACAAAAGGTAGTACATGGCTTACAATAACATATAAGGCACCAGTATTCTCAGATATCTGTGTACCCATTTCTTCTTTACTTCCTGCGTCCGGTATTTCCGCCACCGCGTCCCCTGAGTGACTGCTGGTAGCTGGGCTGCTCCTTGTAGTATTGGATCTGCGGTGGTGGGAGTTGAAGATGACCAGGTCCCCTGCAACTCCTCTAGCTGCTAGGGTGGTCGGCCATCCAGGACGATGTAGAGAGTGTTTGATTCTATGAAGCAACGCTTGTTGTGCTCCTTTCATAAGTTCCGAGTAGTTTGATGGAGTTTATTGATAAATACTAATATTTTGATATTTTTACATCGCACGGATTTCTTGTCGGTGTTTATGTCAAATACTTGGCTTTCCGTCAAAGTGAACATCATACTTTAAAAAGTTCAAAAGATATTTTAGATTTTAAATTAACGCTTGGACAAAAATGATGCTTGATAAGAATGAAAATAAAACTGTGGAGGAAGTTATTGAAGGAAGGTTTTATATTTTATTCATGCACACAATTACATTAGATTTACGAACATAATATTTCAACACTAAATTAAGTTAATTTGTGTGTGTGAAGGGGGCCCTCGAAATTCCATTTCCATAGACCCTTAATCCACTGGGCGGACCTGTAGACTATAAGTAAGCTATAGACAATATGAGATTAGTACGAGTAAACATTTGTACTTCTTATCTCTAGCTGTAAGGCAGCGGCCTTATCTCTCAATCCACCCTGCGTTCTATGACTTGCCAATAAGTACGGACGTAGCTTTCTCTAAACTTAAAAAATACTTTCTTTTCAACTGTTTGATAGTTAGTGAATGTTTTTAAGTTAATGTTTAGTTTTGACTCTTCTAGGAGGTTTCTTCTGAAGAGAAGCCAGGGCCGCTTTGGTCCCCTACCTAAGATGGCTCTGAGCTATTATAACAGCCAATTAATAATCAGCGCTTAGTATTAAAATAAAGAATACGATCTTTCTAACCTACTATCATTGGATTGCTTAGCATATAAACATTTGCCGTAATTTGTCTATTTTTTGCACCGTTCCACATAAGCTAAGTAAGCTGCGTCCACTCCGCAGCAACATTGTTGGAAACAAGTGGTGATAGCACAATCGTCAACAAAAACGTGAAAATCAGTTCTAAATAAATATTGGCGACATGTTGACGGTTTCCCGTTAGTGAGCGGTAAACATCAAATAAATGTTGGTAGCATATTGGCAGCATTGTTGAGGTGCATCTACACCGGGGCAACATTTTTGGTAACATAGTAAACAGCATTTAGTTTGTTTGGAGGCTACACCTGAGAAAGTTTGTCTTCGTTCGCGCTTTGTGAATTTGGTCTTAACCACCCAATAATCTTATTTCACCTTTAGAAAGTCCATAGTTATCACATTTTAAATCCCGCAATATATCTGGTCCGGCATACCTGTGGCGACTCTGGAGAGAGAGGCGAGCCTAAAATTGACGTCTAGCTGGCCGCACACTAAGAATTACAACATTTGCTGCATCTGCAGGCAGCACATCTTCCTCTCTCAGCATCCTGTACTCAACTATAGTCCTTACCTAACCTTTAAATTGAGTGTTCGTTTGTCAAAATCTGTTCAGTAGTTTTCTCAGGATTTCTATTACTGTAAATAGGATTATCAAATTATACGTAAGGAATTATTCATGTTTGTTTATATTTCAAAATACTCGTTGCCAAGGAGATTTACAATTCATTTCTTGTTCTTTAGAAACACATTGTTGCCAAGGGTTTTAAAAAGATGTATGCATTAAAATTTAATATATTTAAATTGATACAAATTTAAGATGCAAAAAACGACACCTACAGTCGGTTTTTAGACACTGCTAGACACTGCTTAGCTCACTGATAAGACAACGTATGAATTATATGGAAAAACCTACCTGTATAAATATCCTACACATTAAAAATACTCCATCGAAATAAATTAAGCTTTTCCAAAGATCTTAAACAACAGAACGACATACACACAGAGTTTCTAACTACAGACCGACACTTTGTTTGATAAGTAGTATAGAATAGAATAGAGACACGGCTAACTAAGGGAATTATGACAATGGTGTATGTATGCGAAACTTGTTTCATTCGTCATTGTTAGTTAAACTTTAGGATAGCTCAATTTTTTTTCTTTGCATGTATGTGAGATAACATTGCTTTAGTGCAGTAATTCCTAAACGTTTTTGCTCGCAGACCCTTTAGTCCTTGTAAAACATTCATGGATACTCACATACTTGCTCACATAAATATAGGTTATCTCACCTGTCAAGAAATGTAAAACTTTGAATATACAGAACCATAATTTTACCGGTTGTTCTCTATGAGTGTGAAACGTGGTCTCTTTTCTTACATGCCAAAAATTAATTTAGGATGTTCGAAAACACGGTGCTTAGGAAGATATTTGATCCAAAAATAAATGAAGATAGTAAGGAGTGGAGGATGCTACATAATGATGAGCTGAAAGCCCTGTACTCATCACCAGACATTAATAGGGTAATAAAATCTTGCAGGTTATGGTAGGCAGGTCATGCAGCGCGAATGTTTGTATTTAGAACTGCGTTCAAGGTATTGAATGGCAAACCCAATAAAAAAGACCACTCACTAGGAAGACCTAGACGCAGATGGAGGATAACATTTGGATAGACCTAGAGAAACATAGGATGTAATGAGATAGATTGGATAGAACCAGCTCAAGATAGGGATAGGTGGCGTACTTTCGTGAGTGCAGCAATGAGCTTTCTAGTTTTTAATGCCATAGAGTAATTAAATAGAGTAAGTCTGTGTTTAAATAAAGTCTATGTTTTTAGAAATAGCTTAACACCATCTACCATCACTTGTGCTATCTATAATCAGATGAAAAACTAACAGTGCTTATTTTACGGAGATACCCGAAGGTTTTAACATTATATTTTAGGCCAAATGACTTTTAGGCCAAATGACTTTAGGCCAAATGACTTTAGGCCAAATGACTTTTAGGCCAAATGACTTTTAGGCCAAATGACTTTAGGCCAAATGACTTTTAGGCCAACTGACTTTTAGGCCATCTGACTTTTAGGCCAAATGACTTTTAGGCCATCTGACTTTTAGGCCAAATGACTTTTAGGCCAAATGAATTTTAGGCCAACTGACTTTAGGCCTACTGCCGCGTCTCCCTTAAAGCGTATAACCCGAACGGGTAGTAAGACGCGGTGCTAATAATATTAAATTCAGTTACTTTTATTGGAGGAACATAGCAATATGTAGAAATATCTAGTAGCCATTACAATAAAATATTTTTTTTCAATACATTACAATATGATACATTTTTAATCAATAATGGTATTTTAGTAAGTTTTTAAAATAAAGAATAAAAATCTATACAACTACTCTCTTTCCAAAATCTTTGGCTACTTTGTTTTAGACTTTTGTGCATTCAAAATATATCCTGGATTTCTTATTTTCATTGAACTAGTGTGCCTAGAATTCATTAGCTCTGGCAATATACAATTTAAATAAAATCTAGTTGATTTTGATTCTATTTCAATTTTCCAAAAGTCATCTTTTTCTAACCTTTCGACTACCATACATTTTTTTTTTGTCCATAAGACAAGTAATTTTGGCATTGAATATTATTTTACCACAGTTATGCTTTGATCGTTATATATTATTTTTAAACATTTATTTAAAGTGGCTTTTCATATTTTGTAGTACGTTTCTATTTATATTTTAACCGACACTTTAGCTATGTCAATAGTACGTGTGCTTACGATGCTAAGGGACCCAGTTTCGATTCCAGGTAAAGTAGGTAATTTAACTTTAGTAACTGTTATGTCATGTTAAAAGCTAGTTTGTAGGTCGTGTGCTGATATAATCCCTGTTTTAATAAATTATACGTTTAAAAATCCCCATTGAAAAAATAAATATCTTATATGATATATTTTATGAAATAATGTGGATAATTTTTTTTAAGACAAGGGAAAAAAAATAGTACAACTGAAATATTCTAACTGGTCCTTGGACAGGTTTCAAGGCTATTAGTGTTGTCCTGTTAAGCGAACAATAGGATTACTGCCTACTGCTGAATCTTGGGTTCTACAGAGAAACTTCCCCGCTCTCGTGGCTTGAGTAGGTGTGGTGGGGGTTGTCATCCCTGTCCGTAATAAAACTAAATTTATGTAACTAATGACCAATTTATGGCCCTGGGAATAGATTTACGAGATTAAAAATATTATATTTGTAAATTACACACAAAACTTGAGGTGGTATGTTTTTTTCAATCCAACTATTTTCAAAAATGCGTTTTTTGAGCTAATTTTAAAAATATATGCATACAAAAATTAATAATATAATTCAATATGAATTTAGAAAAGTGTTCATACAGTCATAATAAAAAAAATTAAAAATACCATTATTGGTTCATCTAGAATTTCGGTCGCAAATCAGTCATTTGTACAGTGTATTAGCTATGCGACCGTACTTTAAAACATACAACAGAAATGGAGTGAAATGAATAGTAACGATTTTTATATTGTTTCTAGATTGTATTCTACTAGAAAATTAATTATGTTCTCATCAAAGTCCCGGGATTTCACTCGGCCAGGACAATATATTTTAGGAATAACATTTTGCTGTCGCATCGAAGGTTAGGTTTTGTGGATGGATTAATTTGTATAACTAAAAAGATAATAACATAATCTATTGCATAATAAAACACTTTTGGTGTCATGTTAGGACATTTCCATTACTTTATATATTTACGTTTTTCTGTGATTTATATGAGTATTTTTTTATTTTCTAGTGCTATAAAACTTAAAAACAACATTAATATTGTTCTTATTCAATTCCTTGTATTCTTGTTTGTTGTGTGTTTTAAAAATAAGAAAATATTGTTATATGCAATATGACAAAGAAAAAAAATCATTTTCACAGTATTAAGATGCGCTCTATTCTCCAAAAATTAAAATTATGTGTAGAGAAAATTAGCAAGTAAACTCACAAATTTATAAAAGTGTGTCAACCCATTCAAGGTTTTATTTTTCCTTTCCTACAAAGAAGCAAATCTCTTGACTAATTCAGAGATGTCAATTCGGCCCAATAATTCAAATTTAAAGCTTATTAAAGATAAACAATTTAATCTCTTCTGAAGCAATAAGCATCTTAGTTCGTAATTCATTGAAAATTCCTTTCAATATTGAAAAACGAACGTTCTACAGTAGCCTACAACTTGTTACCATCATTGATACAAATATCCGGAAACATATTTCTGAATTAGGAAATGTCCACTGCACTGGGTCTTTAAGTCATTTTGAGTAAAATATCTGCATATGATTTTTAGGCTCATTTTTAAAATAATGTTATAATAATTATAAGGACCCTACATGACCAGTCAGACTGTCACTCTTAAATATTACTGACAGTAATTGATCGTTTAGGGGCAATACTGATGGGAAAGATGGTTGGATGACGAAAATACTGAGGGGATTCTAATTATCTTATCACATCAGTCCAATCAGTCTTGCAAGAGTTGGGAGGGACAGTATTCTGACTCCATGCGCGCGCTAGTCAACAATTTCTTCAGTCTTGTGTCCTCGTGTGGCTAGTTATTATTATTAGCACCGCGTCTTACTACCCATTCGGGTTATACGCACTTACGCTAATGTGTAATGGTAGGGTGATTGTGAGATGAAATGAAGGACCTACAGTTTAACGTGGAATCCGAACCACGGTGGAGGCCTGGCATTCCCCACATTCAAAGATGTCTTGTCAGAGGTGAAGGAAGGGTTTGGTAATCAGAAAAATCTTTGCCGGGACCGAGGATTGAACCCCGGCCGCCAGCATAGAAGTCTGACACCTTACCCCCAGACCGCCAGGTCACCTCGTGTGGCTAGTATTATCCCTGCACGCGCTTTTTTTTATTAATTATTTTAGCACCACGTCTCACTACCCATTCGGGTTATACGCTTTTTAAATACTAATTACGCTAATGGATTAGGAATTGGGAAGGTTGAATTAGAGGAAGTGAACCCGCATTTGCGTGGAGGGAGAGTGGGAAAACCATTTATGAAAAACCACCCCCAGTTCACCCGACCGAGATTCGAACCTCGTTCTCACCGTCCTCAGCAGTCGAGCTCAACACGACTAGCGCGTTAGCTGACTACGCCACCGAGGCGGGTCAAATTGACAATTAACATTGGTATACAATGCATTTAAACTTATTGAACTGGTAAAATTAAAACAAGTTATAACATTATAAAAGTTTAAAAAGTTTACTTTACTTTTAATTGAAGTTATAAAAAAAGTATTTTTAGGAAATAGGAGTACATGTATATTGTATTTATAAAAAAAAATAACCCTAAACACCATTTAATCCGATGGCCAAGGTCCTTGGATCCAGTCCTAACACTTTTAATTATTTATGTTTTATATTTGGGGGTAGGGGGCCTAGGTCACTCAAGCGTTGGCTTATTCTATGCTTCTCCAATTCTTCCTCGTTAGCCATCGCATCTTCATTGTTGTCCGAAGCCCCGAAGTCCAAGTGACTTGCGTGCGCCCCCCTAAATTTTTTCCCGTTTTTTTTTGCTTACATAACACGTTCCACCCCCTTCCCCCTTTCAGTAAAAATAATAAATCTCAACCCCCCCCCCCTAAGGGGTTACGCTCTTTAAGCCCCCCTTTTTACCCGTTTAAAAGGGGATGTATTTGCTGGGTTTTCATGACCAAATTACTGCCAAACAGCCTCGTAAAAACATCCCGGGAAAAGGGGTTTTTTTATTTGTTGGGAAGGATTTTAAAATTTGCCGCTTCAAAATTTTTTTTTTTTTTTTTTTTATTTATTTTCATTTGGAAAAAATGTAAAATTGACTTTTTTGACACAGCCAAAAATTGTAATAACGCGCGTTTTGATTTTTAAAAAGGAGTTTGATTTTTTAAAAGGAGGTCAAAATTTAAATTATTTTAAAATAATTTTTTTAAACATATTTAAACCCAAAGTTAATTTGAGTAATTTTTTTTCTTAGAGTGAATGCAAAATCTCGCCCCTTTTTATGGGCATTTTGGACGGAACATAACAAAAAGGGGGGGGGACCCAAGAGTTGGTTGGCCATCCTTCTCCTCGTCCCCCTGAACCAAGACATTTCCCCCCAGTCATCAAAGCAAAACAAGCCCAAACCAGGGGTTTTTAAATTTCTTAATAAATTTTGTACTTTTAAATAACCCCCGAATTTTTTGGGGTTTTTTTAATGTATTTTCAAACCAAAGTTGCGTGAAACTTATTCATTGCTTATAAAAGTATGGGTGTGTTTTTAAAACAAAAAAAATTTAAGGTTTTTCCCCAACTTAAGGGTTTTCGAACGGTCAAGGGCGTCCTTATGTTAGTTGGGGCCCGTAATAGGGGAAAAATGGGTTCAAACCCGCGTGTCTTTGGGGTGGTTTTTTTTTAAAAAATTTCCACTCTCCCCCAGTGAATGTGGTAGACCCTAAAAAATTTTTCCCTTTTATCCCTACCCATTAGAGTAATTTTTTTGCTAAAATGAACAGGTAGTAAAGCGGGATAAAAAAAAAAAAATTTTTGGGATTTAACAAAACCATACTTAAAAAAATTTAGCCAGTAAATCCCAAGCTGCTGGCCCGTACAAAAAGGTTTTTGTTCAATAACGGTTTAATTTTTCCTTTCAAACCACCAATTTTTAGTCGGACAAATATTTCCTTTTTAAAATTTTTTTTTTTAAAAGATTGGTGTGCCGTGTCTTTTACTTAAATAATACTTTTTGTGACGTTCTTTTCACGGGGGAAAATTTAAAACCCTTTAAATTTTTAATTATAAAATAAAAATTTTCAAGAAAATACCCAAAAATTTTAAAAAATTTTTAAAATTAATCCTTTTTTGGTTTAAATGATGGGCAAACGTGAAAAATAGGTGAGCCAAAAAAAATTTTGTCAAAAAAGGGTTTACTGTAAAAAAAAAAACTTTGCATAAAAGCATCGTTTTAAATAAGGTGAATATATATTTTTCTAAAAAAAAATTTGTAAAAATTAAAAACCGAATGACCCCCCCGGGGGTAGTTGGCTAACGCGCTGCGGTTTAGCCGGCTGCTAGGACGGGGGGATTGAGGTTTGAATCTCGGTGGGTGAAAAGGGGGGAGGTTTTTTCCCAAATGGTTTTCCCCTTCCCCCCACGCAAATGCGGGTTTTCTTCCCTAATTTTACCTTTTTCCTAATCCCAAAAGGTAATTTTGCTTAAAAGGGATAACCCGAACGGGGGTAAAAAGGGGGCTTTTTATTTTTTTTTTTTATTTTATTATTTTTATTAAAAACTAAAAAAACCCAATTTTTTGAAATTTTTGGTCATTAAAACTTTTTAAAAACCCAAATTTCTTGGTGTAATTATTTTTGTTTGGGATTTTAAAAATTTCCTTTTTTAATTTTTTTTTTAAACTGTTTTTTTTTTAAGATATTTTTTTCTTTGGGTTTACTGTGAATTCTTGTCAGTTCATATTGTTATGCTACTGTTATTTGTAGTATTTGATCATAAACAACAAAAATACCCAAGTAAAAGTATTACCCAAAATTGCCAAATTCTTAAGGGGCAAAATTTTAATGTTTTTTCATATTTTTAAAGTTAACTACCAATTTAAAATTTACTTGCATTTATTAAATTTCAATAAAAATTTGTTTAACCTTAAATTTTAGTATTCGCTCCCACGAAAGCAAAAGAAAAAAAAAAATTTAAAGTTTTTGTTTGGGAAGCTGAAAAAAAGGGTTTGATATTTTTGGGGCCCTCAAAATACCTTTTTTAAAAAAATTTTTTTTATACAAAATTTTTGGGGGAAAAAAAAAAAAGAAAAAAAAAAAAATTGTTTGTTTTATTATTACAATAAAAAGGTAGGAAAATAACTCACCCTTCTTAAAAAATTTGGAATTACTTTTAAGTGCGACTGTGTCAGGATGCTGAGTCAAAATTTAAATCCTTCCAAATTTTTTTAAAACTCAAAAACCCCGGTTTTTACTATTAAAAATTAGTTTTAAAATTTTTAATTTTTTCCTTTTGATTGTGAAAAAATTTAAATAAGTGGTTTCAAGTGGAAGGGAAATTTTTTTAAATTTTAAAAAATTTTTTTTTTTCTAAAATTTTTTAGTTTTGTACATGACATATTTTTGGGTGTGCAAATGTGGCTAAGGGCCCCGCTTGTTAGAGAAGAGAAAAAAATAAGCGAAAAAATATTTATTTACCACTCGTGATTTGGGTTTTCCCTTTTAGGTGATCTATAAAAATTGCCCAGGGGTAAAAACAAAAAAAACATGCCACGGGGATTTTTTTATTGAAAAGGGGAAAAAGGGGTATTCTTTTTTTAAATATAACGATTTGAATTTTCTCTCTCTTTTGGGGGAAAAATTTTCAAAAAAAATTTGAATAAATTTCCCAAAAGTTTTTAATTTTAAAGCTTGCCACATTTTTTTTATATTTTTTTAAAATAAAATTCGTAGGTGAGAAAAAAAACCCCGGGGTTTTGGAGAAAAAAAAACCCCTTTTTAAATATAAAAAATAGGGTTAAATACAAAAAAAAATTTTAAAAAAAAAAAAATGGGGGAAGGAGGGTGGGAGATAACGGGGCCCCAACAAATGAAGTTTCCCCCAAGGCCCCATTCCTGCTAGGGGCCCGGGTTGTTTAGTTTTTTGTGTTATTTTTTTTAAAAATGGGTTTGGTTTTAAATTCTATTGCCCCCCCAGGCTTTCCCCGAACAAAAATTAATTTTTTAAGTTTTTTGCTGTCTGGGTATCCCCCATTTTTACAACAAATGGGGTTGGGGGGGGGGAAAGGGAAAAATTTTAAAAGGAAGTTTCCCCGTTTTTAATGCAAAAGGGAAAAGTATCTTTTGGGGTGAGGTAAGGGGGAAAACCCTTGTATTTCCCTTTGTTTGTCACGGTTCAGTAAAACAAAAAAATTTTTTTTCTATCCAAAAAATTTTTTAAAATTTTTTTTTGCAAAATTTGTAGTAAAATGTTTTTAAAACTTTTTTTTTGAAAAAAAAATAGGGAATCTTTAAAAATATTAAAAACTCTTTTTAAAATTAAATATTCCCCAAAAATTTTAAAAAGCAAGGATAAAAAAAAATCAATATCCTATTTTAAAAAAAAATGTTTTATAAAAAAGTTTTAAAAAGGTTTTTTTTTTTATAAAAAATGCGAGCACCTTTTTAAACTTTAAGTTAAAAAATGTTGTTTTGGGTTTTGCGGGGGGGGGGAAAAAAATTTGCTTACCGAAAAAACAACTGAGTCTTTCCCCCCAAACCCCTGATGGGGCTTTACTTTTAAAACCCCAAAATTTTAGAAAATTTCTGTGTTTTTTAATATAAATTTTTAACCTAAATTTTAAAAAAAAATTTTTTTTCGATTACCCCGGTTTTTTTTTTAATTTTAAAAATTTTAATTTTTAGACCCTTTTTTACCGATTTTTTAAAAATTGAATTTTGAATATCATAAAAATTTTAAATAATTTTCAATTTTAAATAAAATTATTTTTTTTTATTTTTTTTTTGGGGGATTTAACGTGAACTTTTTAAACCCGGGCGATTAAAACCAAAAAAAAAAGGGGTTTTCTTGAGTAAAGCGAAAGAGCCTCCCCAAACCCCTGTTTTTAAAAAAGTAACCTCCCCTTTTTTCTAAAATTTTTTTTTAAGTTTTTTTTAATCCAAAAAAAACCCCCAATTTTATGCTACCTTTCATTGAAAAACTTTTTGGGGAAAAGTTCAAAGATGATTGCTATAAATAAGAGACTGTTGGTTAAAAAACCCAAAAAACCCCAAAAGATTTTAAAAAAAGTTTATTTTTTTTTTAAAACCCCCCTTTGAAATTTTCTTAAAATTTTTTTTTTTTTTTAAAAAAATTTAAAATTTTTTTCCCAAAAAGGGTTTTTAAATTTTGTCATCAAACCCCAAAATTTCCCCAAAAAAAAAAACCAAAATATTTTTTAAAAGGAACTCAATTTTCTTATGAAAAAAAGGCTCTGTAATTATTTTTTTTAAAAAAAAAGACAGTGAATTTTTAAAATGAAGTGTTTGTTATAATAATTGCATTTTCATTTTTTAAAATTTGTTTTGTAAAAATTTTAAAAAATTAAAAGAAAAAATTTAAAATCATCGGGAAAACGTGTTGGGGGGCCCCACGAATAAAGATGTGTTTTGGCCTTATTTTTGGTTTTTTTATTTTTTAATAAGGAAAAAAGCTCGAAAAAAAATAGGGGTCCCCTTTTGGGGGTTTTTAAAAGGGCCCCCGGGCCCACGACAGGTTGCCCCCAACCAGGGGCACCTATCCACCCCCGGAACTAGTCTCACGTTTTTTGCCAGCCAGCAAAAAGGGCCCAGCAGGGTCCCAAAGCAGGTAATACCCCATGCGTGTTTGCTGTCTTTTTTTCCCCCCTTTAGCCTGGTTTTTAAAAACCATCACACTTTTCCCTTTTTATCAGAAGGTTGGGCTCAGCGTCAACGTGAAGTTTTTAAATCGGGGTTTTTCAAATTGCGTTGTTTATCGCTAAGGTAAAATGCAAAAAGTTTTTTTAATTTTTTTATTCCCCCCTTTTGGGGATTGCGGGGCTTTTATTCTTAGGGGCCCCTTAAACCCTTTTTTGTTTTATTGGCTCTCTTTAAACCCCTCCCCAAATTTAAATTGGTTAAGCAGACCATTAAAAACCCTAAAACATTAAAAAAAAATGAGCATGTAAAAAAAATTTTTCTGAACTGTTTCTGATTTGAATCCAAAAATGGGGTGACGCCGGGAAGGGTGGGGGGGGGGTGTCACCCCCCCCCCCCCCCAAAGTTGGTTAAAGTTTGAAATTTGGGGAAATTTTTGTAAATTTGAATCGGGTTTTTTGGGAAATTCTGGGCTTTTTTTTATCCCATTTTTTTCTATTATAAAGCCCCTTTTACACCCCAAAATTTTAAAAATCTTCCAATGTTAACCCCCCTTTTAAAAAAAAAACCCAAATTAAAAAAACATCAAACTTTTAAAAAAGTTATTCCTTTTTTTAAAATTTTAAAAAACTTATTTAAATTTTAAGTAGTCTAGTGCGCCTTGTCAGGGGGTTAGAGAAAAAAGGCCCGGTGAGGTATCCCCAATTTTTGGGAGGGGAAAAAAAAGAAAAGGGGAAAATGAGTGCCCAGTGCAAAATTTAATCAGCCAGAAAGGGTTGGAGGGGCAGCATTGTCAGCCAATGTTTTTTTTTATTGTTTGTTTTTTTGTTGTGATTTTTGGGTTGCTGACTGTCGCTTTTTTGATTCAAATTTTTTGGGGAAAAACCCCAAAAGCCTTAATTAGGGCTTTTTTTAAATTTTTTAAAGGGCCCAAATTGCGGGAAAATGTTACGCAAATTTTATTTTTTTCTAATCGAAAGTTTTATGTTTTAAATGGGGACTTTGGGAGGTTAGTGTTAAGGGTTTTACTTATGAAAAAATTGTTACACTAAATTTTTTTAGCGCATATCCATATATTTTTGAATTGAATGATGTACCCCTCCCCTATTTTTTTTTATTAAAATAGGTTTTTCATGAAAGCTTTTAAAAAAAGGTCAAAGCAAAAATGAAAGGGGAGGAGTAATAGGGCGTGTTCGTTGTTACAACTCTTGTAATTTTTCATTTGTTAAGTGAAAGCAATTAAAAAAAAAAAATAAGTTTTTTTTTCACCCCTTAACATATTCAAATTTGGAAAATTTTTTAAAATTTGTTTTTTAGTGTTGATTCGATTTAAATTTTTGTATAGCCATGTTGTTTAAGTGATGATTTCAAATTTTTTCCCTAAGTTTTTAATAAAAGTCGGGGGGCCCTTCACCCTCACGCGCTAAAATTTACAATTTTTTTTGAAAAGTTTTTGACGTACCAGTATTAACATTTTGGGCAACCCATGAGGTTTGAAGCAGCACTTGGTAGACAGGTATCAAAAAGCTGCGAAATGTAGATAATTCCCAATTTTTATTGTTTATTTTACGTTGAAAATGTTTTAAATAAACATGGCCAAATTTAGTTTTTTTTAAAGTGCGAGCGAGTTCTACATCTCCGGGAGTTACTAGTTTTTAAAATTGTTCCCAAATGTGTTATAATAAAGCCCCGGGGTTTTTTTCCTGGGGATCACAGTTTTGCTTTAATTTCTTTTAAAAGGGTTTTAATTATTATAGGAAGCGCGTAAATTCTAATAGAAAAGTAAGTTGTTAAAGTGCTAAAGTGATAAAAGACCTAGTTACTGTTTGGGTTTCCCTTTTTGCTATTATTTGTAAATTGTTTTTGTTGTTTATTGGCGCCTTGTAATGCGCTGCAAATTATAAAATCATCTCCTAGCCCGGGCTTGTTTTTATTTATTTTTTACAATTTGTAGCATTTTTTATATTATTATAATAATTTATAAAATTAAAACAAGAATTAGTGGGCATGAAGGTTAATGCCGCCGCTCTTTTGGTTTGGTTTGTTGGTGTAGGTGAAGTAAGATTTTATTTCTGGCCCCGGGGTGTTTATCCTCATATCTTCCCAAACAAATAAGGTAATTTATCTAAATTTTACCTTTCATGGTGTTTAACTTAAATGTCGGGCTGGTAGTAAACACAGTGAAAATACTTAAAAAAAAGGATTGAACGCTTTGGTCATAAACTACAAATGTTGAGAACCGCTGTAATAATGTCCGTTACATTTTTAAATATAAAATACACGATTTGAAATCTGCAAACTAAATAATAATTTCAGATTGGGATATTAATTTAGCTCGATGAGGTAAAATTTAAATAAAAAATAATTAAAGTTTTTTCTAAGCCTGAAAAAGTTTGTATTTTAAAAACTCCAGTATGAACAAATAAATTTTAAAAAAACAGTTGCTTAAATTATTATTATTATTATTTTTTTTTATTATTATTATTTTATTATTTTTATTATTATCACCGCGTCTTTTTTCCCCTTCGGGTTTTTAAAGCACTTACCTAAGTGTAATGGTGGGTGATTGTGAGATGAAATGGGGACCCACATTTAACATGGAATCCCAAACCCGGGTGGAGGCCCCCGTCATTCCCCCCTTCACAAGAGCTTGTCCCAGGGAAGGAAAGGGGCTGGGAATCATATAAAAATTTTGCCGGGACCGAGGATTGAAACCCGGCTGCCACCACAGAAGTTTGACACCCCACCCTGCACCAGGGCACCCGGGTTGCCTAAAAGTTTGGTTCAAGGCTTGATTAACCCCAATTTTAATAAAAATTTGGGGGGCCCTCTCCCCCCCCCCCCCCCCAAGTTGTTCTAACATTGCCCTTCTTTGTACTTTTTTTGCTTTCTACTTAGGGAAATTTTCTAATTTCCCAAAAACTTTGAGTTGGGAAAAAAACTGGTTCACCCCGCCCCCCCCCCGAAGTATATTTCGTGAACGCCCTTTTCCTGAACATTATAGTCTAATGGTGCTTGAGAGGTTTTACTGAACAAATTATGAGCTGAATTGAATGACTACTAGCCCCAAAGTGAGTGAGAGGTTGTTCTGAAGTTTTTGCTTTTATTAATCAACTATTTAAATACTAACCCAAAAAGCACATAAGGTTGTTATAAAAGGTTCCTGAAAATTTTTTTTTCAAATTTTTGTTTTAAACCCTTTTTTTTTATTAATGATGTTTTGATTTTAAATGTTTGGTTTTTTTAAAAAAAAAGTTTCTCCCCAAATACTATTTTTAAAAGCCCCCCGGTTTTGTTGCATGCTTTGTCCCTGGTGATGGTTGTGTTTTTGGGATAGGTTTTTAAAGCGTGCATCATATTTCGGGTATACTTTCAAGTGAGTTCCGAAAATATGCAGAGTCGGCAGTAAAAAAGATGAGATCGAGGGGTTGCCAAAAAAGGGGTATTTCTGATAGCGTGTTAAGCCCCAAAAAATAAAAACCCCTGTCGGTTTAAAAATTTTTGCAGGGTTTTATCCCCTTTTTACTTTAAAAAGGGTGAAGGGAAAAATTTTTTTTAAATTAATCATGTAAAATTGTAATTTTAAAAACGGTTGAAAATGAAAGTGTGTCGGGGTCAGAAAAACTGTGAGACCCGAAGACAAAACCAAACGCAATTTTTAATTTTAGTAACAAGACAACATACCCCCTTTCCAAAGTTATTTTTATCTTAGTTCCATAGTGAACTTTAGCATTCGAAAAACAAAGAAAAAAACTACAAATTCATGTAACTTTGAATTTTTCCCAGTCAACACCTTTCTTTCAGAAAAAACATAAATTTAATCACCCGTTAGTTGCTGTAACATTGAATTCCCTTAGCACAAATTTCTTTCAGGGCAACATGCACTTCCATAAGCTACATGAAAATTTAAATCTCTAGCCAAAACCCTTGGGTTTAGGGACAAAAATGCACACAACCATCAGTTAGGTACATCAAACAAGAAATTTCCCTTTAAAGAAACTTGCTTTCAAGGGAAACCTAAAAATAATCCCTTTTCATGTAAAATTTAAATTTTACTAACCAAAACCTTGCTTTTAGGGGACAACATGAACATAATCCCAGTTACATGTAACATTGAATTACACTATTTAAACCCTTGTTTTCAGGGACAACATGCAATAACCATCAGTTTAAAGTAATATTGAATCCATTTGCCAACACCCCGCTTTAGGTAAAAAAGCACATAGCCATTTGTTTCATGTAACATTGAATTCCCATAGCCAACACCTTGGTTTCAGGGACAACATGAACATAATACCAGTTACAGTAACATTGAATTCCCCTAGCTAACACTTGTTTTGGGAAACCCAAAAAAAATCACCAGTTTTAGTAACATTTAGTTTACTAACCAAACTTGTTTCGGAAAAACATAAAAATATCACCATTAAACGAACTTTAACTCCACTACCAACCCTTGCTTTCGGGACAACATACACTAACCAACAGTTACATGTAAATTAAAATAAATGGCCAACACCCTTTGGGTTTTAGGCAACATGAACCCCAAACCCTCGTTATTGTGGCTCGGATTTTTTAGTCAACCTTTGCTTCGGGACGACTAATTATAACCTCAGTTTTCACGTATCATCGAATTCCCGTAGTCAACCTTCTTTTGGGGACAAATTTGATCTAATTACCATTTTTGCGTAGTTTCCTTGGTTACTCCAAGTTTCGACAAGGTAAAAAAACTCTTTAAAAATCGAGAAAAAGAATACACAATATAGGGGAGTATGATAGCCAGAACTTTTAGAAAAATTTATATCTTTTTTTTGGTCCCCGATGATAACGTTTTACAATTTATTGTTTTATTTTACAGGTATTGATATATTAATACCAATGACGCTGCAGGTCAAATGACTTGACGTTTTGCAAACGTGAAAGTAGTTCAAAAAACTTTTCTAGATGTTAAATAAAAAAATAGGTTCTTCCCCTATAGTTGGATGTATAGGATGTTCAAAATTATCCATACATAGGGGGAAAATGCACAATTTAAATTTTTTTATGGGGTCATAATCGTGCCCTTTTAAAAGCCTGCCAATACCGTGACCGGGTTTATTTGTGGAGTTTGTGACGGCCTTTTTTTTTGTTTCGAATTGCCATCCCTTCCCTCAGGTTTCAATAAGTCTGGGCAAAAAGTTCGTGTTGATTTGCTTCCTTGGGAGGTCTCTGTTTAATTTCCCGCGATAAACCCCTTAAATTTTGCCGGGAAGGGTTTTAGGGTATTCTTTAAAAAAATGTTCAAAAAAATACCCATGTGAGAGAATTTTGAGTCATTCTGTAGTTTTTGTATTACTTGAAAAACTACAATCATAATGTAATATTTACCCCCGGTCTTATACCCCTTCGGGCTGAGCTCTGTTACAATTTTTATTTTATTATTATTATTTTCCGCGTTTACTACTTTTCGGGTTTTTACGCCTTACGCTTAATGTGAATGATAGGTGATTGTGAGTGAAATAAAGGACCTAAGTTTTCTGGAGACCCGGCTTCCCCACATTTAAAGTGTCTTTCAAAGGGGAAGGAAGGGTTTGGTAATCAGATAAATCTGTGCCCGGGGCCGAGGTTGAACCCCCCGGGCCCCAGACGAAGTCTGACACCTTACCCTGCCCCCAGGTCACTGTTTCAAACAATCCCTTCTTTTCATAGGAGCAGTTTAAAAGAATTGTAACCATTGAAAATATTGAGGGGTCGCATTTAACAAAAAAAACTGTTTGTCTTATCTTAAGTAAAAAAAAATTTCAACTGAATTTTTTCCAAAGGGAAAAAAGAAAGGGCCCCAGTATTTTATAAAAAGCCGACCCTTATTTTTTTCAAAATAAATTTTAAACAATAGTGTTGATGTTACAATAATACTTTGGTCAGTCTTTAAATTGTTGTAAAGTATTTTTTATAATTTTGAAAAATGTGTGCCCCTAGCCCGGGTCTCTAAGCTGTTTGGTTTTCATTTCATGTAAAAAAAAAAATGTTAACTGGGGTGTGTACCAAACTTGAAATTAAATTTGGGCACAAATTCAATTTTGGAATTGATCCCTGTCGAAATAAAAGTAGATGGGCCCACTTCTAAATTCCCTTAAAGTGTTGATTTCCTCAAAATTGATAAATAAAAAGAATGGGGTGCATTGCTGATGGGTTGTCATAAGGTCATGGGGCCCCAGAAAATTATGGATTGGGTGGTGTACCCGGGTTGAAAGTGTGAAAGCCCCCATTAAACCCTAGGAAAAGAGTAAGAATAGCTCCGTTGTAGCCCATTCCCCAACCAATTGATGATTTGCTACTGTCAACCTCGATGTTTGGGGGAAAGTGCTCGCTCAGGACCCGATGTTCGTAGGTTCATCTCAACGAACTCATGGATTTTCCCCTTTAGCGATAAAAATCCGTAGCACAACTTTCTTTGGAGGGAAGTAAAATGTCGGTGTTTTGTCGATTGTGGCTGTAAGAGAAAAAAGGAAGGTAGGGGAAAATTTTTACCAGTAACTATGGGCCCTCGCGCTGCCATAGAAATTCCGATGTGTGATTAATCGTGGGTTTAGAGAGTGCATGTTAAATACCTTAAAAATGGGAAACATTTTAAATGACTCAAATATTGGGCCCTTTATGTCCGCAGTCTTTAATTGCTTAAACCAAATATGTCTGAATAGAACGATGTGTGCTTTGGATTTTTAACATTAACGGTTAATCTACATGTGAAAACGAGAAAATTAAGTAGAGAGAGTGAAATCAGTCTCTCTTAAATTTAAAACTTTTAGTTGTCTCTTTTCAATTTATAATTGCAATATGAGATGATTGAAAAGTATTTTTTCAAAGATTGATTTTTAAAAGTGGTTGCAAGAAAAAAATTTTGGCCGAAACCTTTGTTCACTCGGGAGCGCATCCAGCTACTGAACTAAGGGTTCGGGGCTTGATTTCCCGGGATGGCCCCAAATTTTTATTGGTGAATTGATGCTTAACCTTTCACTTAATAAGTTAAGGCTAGGTGATTGATGTTTTTGTATGTTATAACTTGTTAGTTTTTAAGTTTGTGTGTTAATTTTGGATAATCGTCGGTGGCACTACAAAAAATCCATGCCCATCGCAAGTGTTTTTGTGCTTGGCAAATTAGATGTGTACGCAACCCCGCCTTTTAATTATCTGTAGTGGATATAGATATTTCCCCTGCCCTTTCCTCAATGGGCCCTTTTGTCTAAGACTTTTTTGCACGCCTTTTTTCCTGTGACCCCGAATATGTAGACTTACATCACCCACATTTCCCTTGGGGGGGCCTCCGGTACTGTGAATTTTCATCACCCGGATTAAATTGGTGTGACCTGTGTTGTAGTTGTAACTTCATTTCCCCTTTGGTGGAAACCTTCGTCGTGTACTGTAAATTAACAGAATTCCCGGTGGGGACTCCAAAGTCTGTTTTAAATTGACACCCAAATTTTTCCTGAGTGTCTCGGACTGTAGTTTTTTAAACTTTCTTAAATGTGACCTCATGTTGTTAAAAGTATCCTGTCTTTTTCTTCAGTGTTGACCTTTTCGTAGATTTTGTATTGCCGTTTTACTTTGCATGACCCCTGGGGACTGTATACTTGTATTGCCCCCTTTCCCTTTTTCGAGACCTCTGGTACGTATCATCTATTGGCCTGCCTCTTTTTTTTTAGTGTGGCCTCCAATACTGTGACTTGTTTGCAAGCCTTCCCCTTTTGTGCGACCCCCGGTCTGTGATTGTATACCTTTCCTTTCCCGGGGTTCACATTACTGCATGGCCCGTGTCGGACGGTCACGTGGTTACTTGGGAATTCGTGGCGAGAGAACGGAACTTCTCTTCACTTGTGATGTGCGTGTGTCTGTCTGTGTCCCTGTGGGAGCTCAAATTGGGGTGAAGAGAAGACAAGAAAATTTTTTGACCACGGATGAGGGGTTTTACAGGTATGGTAAAATTTCACCGAGTGGGTTTCCATTTGTTTTGATGGGTTTTTAAATTTAAATTGAAAGCTTTAGTGATTTCAACTTTTTTTTTTTTTAAATTCAAGTATTTGAAATTTTCAAAAGAATTCTGTTGGGGAGAAACCCTGTGCAATATAACCTTTTTTTTCGTCATATTTGAAACATTTTTTTATTATTATTTTTTTTTTATAATACTCATTCTTGATTTTGACGTCAGAATGGGGGAACGCAATTTTTAGAAGTTTTGTAAAATTTCTATACGAAGACGACTTACACATATTTTTGTCTTTAAAAGACCAACATCAGCTTTTGGTGATGCAAGCAAAAACACTTTTAAAGGGAAATTCTCAATTTCACAAAATTTTTTGGCCCTTTCGACTGTATGAATCGAACATGGGGGCTCATAGCTTTAGAATACAAAAGCCCCAAAGATTGAGTAGTTTTTGGTCAGATTTGAACACTTTTAGTTAAATTTGGGATTAAAGGCTGTGATCAATTTTAAAAGGTATTTAGTTTCATTTCATAGTCTGGATAAGTATGTTTGAAAACATTTAAGGTGGAAAATTTGTGAGCGGGGGGGCAATCATCCCCCAAGACTTGTTTGTAAAATGTATCTAAAAAAATAATAAATATATTATCTAGAAAACAAAAAAGAAGCAGATGAAGTCACCTGATTTTTCGTTTCATTTAGTGTTTTATATCATAACAATACACGAAAAAAAATGAAATAAATAAATTAAAAAACCCCTTTTACTTGTTGTATTACATTTCATATTTAAAAGTATTTTTTAAAAATTTTTGTCACACATTCATTAACACATATTTAAAAAAAATTTTGGGGCAATATTGTGTGTTAAAAAAAAAAAAAAATTTTTTTTTATATATATATATTTTAATATTATTTATATATATAAATATATTTTATATATATAATTTATTTATAATATATATTATAAAATTCAAATACCGCTATCTTACCCCGTGTTTGTAGTTAAATCGTTGACTGATACTCAAACACCCCAGATCAAAAATTATAATTCAGGCGATACCGAAATTTTAAAAATAAATTTTTTATTTCTCACTTAATGAAAGTGGCCCCGTGGACTTTGTTTTTCTTCCTTTTTTTCTAAGAAGAGAAAAGATCTTTTTTCATCCCCGTTTTTAAGTTTTACACAAGTTAAGTCTTGTTTTTGTTTAAATACAAAAGCTAATGAAGGTTGGAAAACTCATTCTGAATGTAAACAAATTTTTTTGTTACATACATTTCAAAATTCAATGTTTGAGGGTGTGTGTGATGTAACAGTTTTTTAAGACGCTTTTCGATTGACGTTTTTTTTTTTTAATTAATTCTACCCAATTTATTTAACCAAACAGAAGGTGTTTCCTTAATTTTAAAATATTTGTTTTTTTTAAACCGGTTTTTAATTATTTAAAGTTTTTTTAACCAACAAAATTATAAAAGCAAGTAATTAAATATTAGAAAAAAAGTTTTAATTTAATTAGGTTTTGTTATTCATCTTTAAAAAGACGACATTTTTATGTTTATTTTTTTCCATAGAGGAGTTGTCTAGGCGTGCTCGGCATAATGTTTGGTGGATAGGGGAGGGGGCAAAGGCATAATTTGGCCCCTTTTTACCTTTAAGAAATTTTAAACATTATGTCTAAATTTAAGGGGTAGGGAAAAAAACTCGTTTTTTATAGGGGGGAGGGTCGCAACAAAAATTTAAGGGGGGCGCCCCCCCCCCAACCCTGTCCTTTATTTAAAACTTTTCTAGTTGGAATAAAGTTTTGAATAAGAAGGTATGTTATTATTGGTGGGAGAAGGGTAGTAAACCTACTAATAAGCTACAAACTCCACTTCTAAAGACCCGTTATATTTGAAATGCCAGGTCTCCACCGTGGTTCGGATTCCACGTTTTAATGTGGTCCTTCATTTCTCTCACAATCACCCCCCTTCACATTGCGTAAGTGCGTATAACCCCAATGGGCAGTAAGACCGGTGTAATAAAAATTAATTAATTTTGATTTGTCGGGCAGGTTTCCCGGGCCGATGGAAATGAAGGTGGGGGTGCTTGAAGTAAATGGGACCTTTTTACACTATTGGTTCTGGGGGCCCCGGGCCCGTTTAAATTAAGTTTTTCTCCCCCCCCCCCTCAAAAAAAAAATTTAAAAATACCCCCGTTTTGAAAATTTTTGCCCCTTACCCCAGGACGATAGATGTTTATGTTTGGGGGGCCAAGTTTAAGAGTTTCCCCCCCAATGAAAATGTTGGTTTTTTTATGCCCTCTTACCCGCCTTGGTGGCGTGTTGGCTAACGCGCTTGTCGTGGAGCCAAACGCTGAGGGCGGGGAGTCGAGGTTTGAATCTCGGTCGGGTGAACTGGGGTGGTTTTTCCTAAATGTTTTTTCCCCCTTCCTCCAAACAAATGGGGTTCACCCCTCTAAACAAACCCCAGTTCCTTTTATTAAGTTTTTACTTTTGTGTTTTAAACCGCGGGGAGTAAGAGGGGCTAATTTTTATTTTATTTTTGCCATCTTAAAAATCCTGTTTTGCCCATTTTGAACCAAAATATGCGTTTTTTATTGAATAATTTTGCAAAAGAATTTGGGGGAAAAACTGGGGGGGGGGGGGAAAAATTAAGCGAGAGGGACCCTCCAATCAATTTTAATTTGGTTTTTTTTAAAGCCAAAAAAAAAGTCCCGTTTTGCATCCTAATAGACTAGCGAGAAAAAAAACTTTAACAAACAAAAAAATTTTTGAAATTAATTAATGGGCCAAATTTTAGTTATGCCTTATTTCACAAATTAAATTGTGATTTTTTCCCTTTTTAATATTAATGTATTGTTTCACCCCCCAAAATGAATTTTTGAAAATTATAGTTTGCCAGAAAATAATTTAAATTTTAAAACAAAGTTATAGTGTCTTATTTTACACGATTTCCAAAGTTTTTAATGGTTTCAGTTTAAAAAAGTTTTTCGTGCATTTTTTTTACACCTTAATAATCTTTTGCTTTAAAGTAGAAAAAACATTTTTGGTTTTAAAGTTTGTTTGGAAACCGTTTTAACATAGTTTTTTTTTTTACTTTTGATACCTTTTTACTCTGGGGTACTATGTCATATTTTGAGTTTTTTTTGCAACAATTTTGAAAAAATATTTGCCTTTTTGATGAATTTCTAGTTTAATGGACAAGGCTGGTGACCTTCCGGTTCATGGTTCATTAAGTAGTAATTTTTTTATAAAATTTTGTAATAGTTTAAAAAATAAGTTCAAGGTCCGGTAAAAGCAACTTGGGTTGAAAAGATTTTTTTATTTTAAATTGAAATTTTCTAGTTGAGTTTGAAATGTAAAATATTTTACCAAATGTTTTACTCCAAAAATTTTAAAAGTTGGATTGTTTAGTTATTTTAGAAACATTAATTGTAAAATTTTGTAGAACTTGAATTAAACTCATTTTATTTACTTACAGGTTTGAATTTAAGAAATTTATTTACAAGTTTGAAAAAAATGCTTTAAATATGTTTAGCAATTTTTTTTTAAAAGGGTTTTTTTATTTTCTCATATTGAGGAAAATTTTAATCGTGCACATTTTCAACCTCAAGTTATGATGAAGCTTAGTTTTTTTTTCCCCTGAAAAAAAAAAAAGTGGATTTTCAAATTTTGTTGTCCCTAAATAGATTTTTAAAATGTTTTAATGATTTTAATCAAAGTAACGGTATATTTTGGGAATTTGTATTGATTTTTGACACGAATCCCTTTTATTAACGGGTTTATTTTAAAAGTGACTTTTGAAAATTACAAATATTTTGAGAAGGCTCTAAACCCAATTTGGTTAAAATTTTGTATTAACTAGTGTTATATCTGACAAAAAAACACTGTATATGGTTTTTTTTAGTAAAAATTGTTTTTTGTTGTTTAATGCCAGTATTTCTGGAAAAATCAAAATTTTTCGAAAAAAGGCTCTAGCGGTTTGTTAATATGTATATTTTGGGAATTTTCAACATGATAAATATAAATTCACTTGATTTTAATGAAAAAAATTTACTTAAGGGTAAATTTTCCAAAAATGATTTTGTATAAAGTTTGGGAAAATCTTTTTAAAATAGTTTTAACGATTTGGCTCAAAATGGCTATCTAGCAAGTTATTTACAATAAAAATAATTACATATATATTCGTTTTTCTTAAACAATTCATTTAATAGTGGTGCTGACTACTTATATCTGAAAAGATTTCAATTAAAAAAAGAAAAATGGTGACCTGGCAGTCTAGGGATAGGTGTCAGACTTTTGTGCTGGGGGTCCGGGGTCATTCTAGCAAAAGTGACCCTTAGATGATTCTCCGCTTGAACCCCCTTAGCAAAACAAACCACAAAGGGGGTTTCAAATGAATAACCCCAAAAAAGGGGTGCAAAAGGCAAAGGGTGAGTACTGGAGTTTTTGTTTTGAATGTCTGAGTTAAACATTCGAAACTCAGGGGCACGCAACTCACACCGGTTGCGGGAATGAATTCGACGGTTGTCTTCAAAGAAAATTATATATAATGAAATTTTGGTACCCACAAAGAAAAAGATAAAACATACACATAACTAAGGGTATTATCTCTTTTCCCACATCAAAGAAAACTTGAATTGCATTGTTGGTATTTATTCATAAATAACAAATTATTTTTATAAAATAACATGTCCTGCTGACTGACTGACTGACTGATTCATCATCCCGACGCAAACTACCATGGCTACAAGCATGAAATTCACTGTATATTCATTTGTTATGTAGGCACCCACTAAGAAAAGGATTTTTAAAAATTCCACCCCAAAGGGGGCAACATAGGGGGTATAATATGTATGATAATAGTAGAAAGTCCGTCATTTTTAAAATTACTAAACAAAATTTTGTATTTTGGTTTTTTGACAAAACAAAAAAATACGTGTTTTCAGGAATTTTGGGAAAATTTTTTTTAATAAGGGGTGAAAAAGGGGGTGAAATTTTTATCGGGCTTGCATTATTTTGACTGAGGTAAATTTTTGGTCATCAAAGAACGAATATTTTTAATTAATCTGTAAATAATATGTATATTTTCGTATTTGTAAAACAAATTCCACGCGAGCAAAGCCGCGGGCAACAGCTATCTAGTTAAAAATAAAGTATAAGAATATGAAAAAATTTGAACAATTAAGCGAATTAATAAAAGATAATGATAGTCGAGTTGGCAAACAATTAAATTATTCATACTAGTGAATTTTATTTAGAAGTATTATGTTTAAATTTTTCTTCTTAAAAAATTTTTAAATTTAATTTATGGTACTTTGATCTTAAAAATTTAACTAAATCAAGGATTGAATATTTTTTAGAAATAATTTTTTTTTAAGACTATTATGGTTAAAATTTTCTTCTTTAAAAAATTTTTAAAATTTAATTTATAGGGGATTTTAATCTTTTAAATTTAACTCTTTTTCGCTTTTTTCCTTAAATGCAAATATTTTTTTAATTAAAATTCACTTATCCCATGAATGTTTCTTAATACATATTTATTAAAAATAACCTATGACATTCGAAAATTCAACAATTTTTGAGCCAAAAAGATAAAAAAGGGGGGTTATTTGGAATCCTTGCAATGACCACTAATATTTATTATTAAACAATATTTTTGGGGTTTTACCAGAGCTCTCATATAGGGGGGGATATGGATCGAAAGAAAAGTATAGAACTGTACCTTTAAAAAGTAGGGAAGAAGAATATAATGCCGTACAGTATCGAAAGAAAAGTATCCATAACAATAAGTATGGGTAGGGAAATTTTAATCGGGAATTTTTTTTTTTATCTTATAAAAAAAATAATAATAATCCCAACTTTTGCACTATAATTACATTTCAAAATTTATTTAAACACTTAAAATTATCATGGTTTTTAATAATCAAAAAAAAATTTTAAAAGATGTTTTTTTCGCATTCTATTTTTAAAAAACTCCCATAATTCCCTTCTGGGGGAATCTTTTTTAACCAATACTCGTCTTTTTTATTCTTCAAGATAGTTTTATTAATTATTTGCAAACAATAAAAAGATGTCTTGCCCTACTTAATCAACGTACATAAACTTTTCTGCTTTGTCGCTTGGGGCGCCCTTTATTTAACTTGAGTTCATTGATTCTAAAAAGATTATTTTGTTTGTTTATATGACCGGCTCATTGATAAAATAAGGGGTGGAGACGGTTTCCACTTGCCCGTCAATCGGTCAGGCTTTAAGCTGTATTTTATAAACAAAGAAAAAGAACCGCTTTAAATTTATGAGAGATACAATGAAAAAATGCTAGACCGATAAAAAATAAATGCAGATCCGAACCGAGTATGATACAATATCATAAAAAAAACTAGTAAATAATACAGTATTGGAAGGAAAATACCGATATTAGAAATTTATGGATACTTTTTTTTTTACATCCCTACTCCCAAACTTTTTACAAAAAAAAGGGTAAACTTTTGGGTTCGTAATGATTTTACGCCCTTAAAAAAAATCCAAGGTCTGCTTCCTTTTGGAGGTTCCAGTCCAACCCTGTCCTTTGTTTCTATTTTGGTCTTGTAAAACCCCAAAAAAGCATATTTTTAAAATTTATTTTTTTCAACTTGTGGGGGGGTTGAACTCCCCTCCCCCATGACTACAGCCATGAGTATTATCCACAACCACATGTAACGCACAACGCTTTTGGAAACTTAACAGGTAGTTGCCCGGGCCGTGTGAATAGCGTTGAGGCTGACCTCTAGCCTGGTGGGATTTGGGTAAATTTCCCCTTGAAAAAGTAATTGGAGCCCGCGGCCCTACCGTTATTTTGAATGTGCTCTAAGGTAAAAGAAGGTTGGGGACCTCTAACTAGGGTATCGGACCATTAAAGTAAATGGTTCCTTTCAGAATATAAACCTTTACTAATTATATTAATCAAGACATTTTCAACAACAAACTGTGTAAACTAGCTCCCAAACATTTTGGGCATCGTTTCTAATTTTTGAGCAACTGGGAAAACGTATAAGCTCAAACCCAAAACATAGCATTTTATTTTTGTGCATATTATATCCTATCTAGACCTCATTCAAGGACATAGATGCTCAAAGGTAAAAATAATAATGATTTTGGTATTTTAGGTGTTCAATAAGAGGCTAACATAAAACATTTGGATAAAATTACCAATCTTTTTGGGGGTGCCAAAATAAATTTTCCCTTGGTTAAAACAAATCGAACATATTGTAAAATAAATTTAAGAATCCCAAATTGGGCAAGGGTTTTCAAAATTTGTCCCAAGATGAACCAAAGGGGAAAAAATTTAAATACTAGGGGAAAGAGCTAAACATACTTGTTTGACAGACTAAGTCAAAAATAAACTAAATTAAAAATACTTTGTACCACATAATATTATAGCCTTTGCTAGTAATGGCATAAACCAAATCAAATAAAAATTTGGTCTTTTACTGCTTAAAACACGTACATTAATATAATTTCCCCCTTTTTTAAGGCAACAGTTATATTGGATATTAAAGATGCTCCACATGTTCTTGTCTTTTAGCGCCACGTCTTTCTATCCGTTCGGGTTAACGCTTACACTAATTGCTTATGCTTTAGGGGTTATGAAGGTTATATATATTAAAAATTTTACCAATATTTGCGTGGGGGGAGAGTATAAAACATTTTGGGAAAAAACCCCCCAGTACACGCAACCGAGATTCGAACCGCGATTCCCAAAAAATCGCAGTCTAGTCTACGCAAGAGTAACCCAAAGACCCCAAGGGGGGTTTCCACATGTTCATCGAACGCTTATCAATTTTTTCCATCATTGGGAAATTTTGAAAAAAACTAGAGTTACATAACAAAAAAAAAAAAAAATTTGGGGGTGTACTTAGTACCGCGTGAGAAGTTATACTTCTTTGGCATCATTAAATAATTTTATTTCTTTTTTGTAAATATTAAATAACCAATAATAAATATTTAACAAAAATAATTTAATAATATTTATATTTAAATTTTTTAAATAATAATATTTTTAATTTTTATCAAAAAATAAACATACGGGTGTTAACCTCAAATTTTATTTTAGCACTTGAAAAAGTCATAAGCACAATTTTTTTTACTAATATTTTCGAATAGTAAAAAATTTTTCAAAAAAATTTAAAA